>OMNZ01110724.1:3012-13737 GCA_900303255.1 Lesueurigobius sanzi
CCTCCTGGAGCCCGGAGACTCCCAGTCTGAGGTGTGTCTACACCACTCATGTTAAATTAACTAAAAAATTGTTATTAGGGGTGGGATGAGATACAAATCCCACGAGACGAGATTCGAGATTGGGTTCACGAGACGAGATTTTGACATAATTTCACAAAAATTAATAAAAACATATTTTCCAGTGTATTGAGCAGTTTGAAGCAAAATAAACAATATAATAAGATATTATTAATATCAATGTTATTGACAATGACATTCCTCTTATTCCTGTGCTTTATCAATTCTCTTATTGATTCCTAAATGTTGCTGTGTTATAGATGTGCAGGTAATTTTATATTTGGACAAGGCTCATGAATTGGACTAATTTTGTTAAATTATTTTCTGATTAAACTTCCTATTATTCAAGGCATTAAAATGTAATTATTAACTAAACAGGATTTAAAGCATAACAGTTGTTTTCAGGGGCCGCAGACACATATTTCTAATAAAACGCCTGCCTTTCTCCGCTGCGTGACCTCGCCTCACGCCCACGGCATGTGTACGAGCACATGTGCCGTTGTTTAGATTCTTGTGCCCAGTAGATGCGCGTTTATAAACGCAAAAGATGGAGAGGACTCACCGCGACGTGCAGCGCGAGCCATCGCTTCGACAGCGGAGACTTTGAAACTACGAAAGAGAAAGTAAAGCGCTGTCCTGTATCTGCTGTTGTGGCCCTCCAGCGGCTGCGGTCTCTTAAAGTGCCGCCGCCCAAACAGGCTGACGATGAAAATATTTATTTTTTAAGAGCAAACCAATATTATGGTCACATTGTTGAGTAACTACTATAAACTAAATGAATATTCATTTAAGAAACCAAGCAGTTTTCTTTAAGTGAGCTTATATTTTTTGCAGCCTTCTAAAAAACAAAAAGACGAGACGAGAAATCTCGTGGCATTTTGATCTTGCGAGATCTCGTGCGACGAGATCTCGTCCCATCCCTATTAGTTATGTTTCTTATTGTCTCTGTAGTGTTAAGAATGCTGCTTCCTCTTGGGGACATTTTTGTGTGAATCTGCTGGAGATATTTACAAAAGTTATAACTTCTTTCAGCGCATTTGAATAAACTGTTGCCCCAGTCAGATCAGTAGCCCATCTGCGCTGCTGCAGGCATTGCAAGTGCGCTGTAGACATATGGTGCACTAAGTAATTAATGGGGAAAAATATGGGCGGGGGATTTTTCCATATCGGGCCGATATCAATATTTGAAAAATATGCAAATACCGGCCGATATATTGGCAGCGCCGATATATCGGACCATCCCTAGACGGAACCACCACCAAGGTGGTTTTCATTACCTTTTCTTATACAAACAATAAACTGTTTCTTTATTTCATAATAATTGTTTTCGAGTGTTTCTAATTCTTACTCTACTATAAAGCTGAGATTCTAAGACTAAGCTTCCTCCTAGGCGACAGAGGACCTTTTTGACTACTCTCAGTTGGACACTGTGGAGCATGGGGCTATGATGCAAGCTGCAGATTTGCTCATGGCGGATTTCCGGATGCTCAGCTGTCAGGACATCAAGTGGGCTCTCAATGCCTTGAAGGGACACTATGCAATCACACGCAAGGTCCTTTATCTGCCATAATTCATCCTTGTTGAAATCCCCTTGTTTCTTTATGTACTATTATAATCATGTAACTATAACTCCTTCTCCATAGGCCTTATGGGAATCGCTAAAGAAGTCAGGCGACCCCTCAGGGAAAAGACGGCGAAGCAGAACCAGCACCGCTGAGCGCTGGTACATCGATTTTCATTTTGACCACGGTAAGCGTTCATTTTAATTTGAATTGACATTATTTCCATTTAGAGAATTGATTTATCTGATGTCCAACCTTGCCCACAGGTTCAGTCAAACTTGAAAAGAGAATGTATTTCTTGGAGCAAGACCGGCGGTTTTGTAGAACGTATAGTAACTTGGAGGCGCCTGTGCAAAAGGAGCTCTCGTTCTATCAAAAGAAAGCTAAGGAGTGGGCAGAGGTATCCATTTTTTTTTTCTAGAATTTTTCAGAAATTATTTCATTCCTGTTTTTGATTTAAAGGTGATTTAAAAACTATTTTAGTGACCCAGTGTCAGTATAGGGGCAGCATGGCATGTGCAGTTTCCTTCACAGCGGTCTTAATGATGCTCCAGGATCAATTGTTTTTACGGTTTCGTACCAAAACTTACCAGAAACCCTATAAAAGATCCTGGTGCCATGCTGCACCCATACAGCTCATGGGCCACTCAAAGGTCAAATGTACACCAATATCAAGGGTTTTTGTCACATACAAAGTTACACAGGGCACCTTTTAATGTAAAGCCTTATTTTAAATGAAGTCTACTTGTTGTTTTTTTAGCATGAGGACTTCCTGTTGGCTCTGCAGGTCAATGAGGATGAGTACAAAAAGGTATGTATTTATAAGAAGGTATTTATAACATCTGACACAAGACGCATGTAGAGTTATGCATGTTTTAATAATTTTGTAGGATGGCCAGCTGATTCAGTGTGGTTGCTGTTATGGGGACTTTGCTTTTGAGAAGATGACCCAGTGCTCCGATGGCCACCTCTTCTGTCAAGAGTGTCTGGTTAACTATGCTCGGGAGGCAGTGTTCGGCACTGGGAAGGTAGTAACAACACCTAAACATATTTAAAGTCTCTTCTATCACAAAATATTTTATTCAGGCACGAGAGGACACTGACACACAAACTTGGAGCGTATAAACAATGGAGGGTGCCCGTGTGGCTTTCCCCATAGCGTTCAGCACGAGCTATTGGAAGCCAATTCACATTAGCAGTTTGCCCGCTAATTGGTTTGTGTGAGTTACGTTCTCATGGCAACCGCAGAGCAAGAAGGCACCTGAGGGCTGTTTCATAAAGCTGGCTTACTCTGTAAGCTAGGCTTATTTGGCCAAGTCAGGCTTATTTTTTTGTCATTTGGGTTTCATAAATCAGGCTCACTCTGTTACTATGGAAATTTAGTCAGTTTGACTCTTGATAAACACTGCACTTTTATCACACACTGAGGATAAAAACACATTTTTTTTCTGACGCTAATGTTTTATTATTAGATCACTGCAACTATTTAGGAAGAAATATGTATTTTGTTGACAAAAAATGTTGAGTAAACATTTTGGTTTATTGTCAAGGGATCAAATACTTAAATTTTTAGATTCTGTCTCTCACAGGGGAATTGCACCAACGATGAAAATGTTAGACCCCTCCATGATTTCTAAGTGGGAGAACGTGCAAAATCACAGGGGGATCAAATACTTATTGTATTTGATCCTACTTATCTTGGCTCCTCTCTTGTGGGCGGCCCGCGCTCTTTATTTAGTCGGACTGGGCTGAGCATGACAACTAAAGCCCTGAACGAGTTTGGTGAAACGGACTAAGCCTGAACTCATGTGTTTATGCTCAGTTAAGAGAGAAGTCAGCCAGTAAGCCTGGCTTTGAGACAGTTTTATGACACAGCCCTCTGATTGGCTAGTTAATTTTATTATTCTCTTGGTTAACGTTGAAAATATTAAAAGACAAAGAACTGGACGGTGTAGGGCATGGTAAGACAAGCACTTGGAGGTCATATTAACAAGACTATTTCCAATAATGAGTGAAAGAGGGGTGAAAAAGTTTCAATGAAAAGTCCATAGGAGCGTCAGGGTCCTGGAGCCCCCCGCCCCTATGCTAATTGGCTTCACGGAGGACTAGCCAATTGTGCCTCCAATGTTTATACACTCTATGCACACAGATAAGTACGGAAATATTTGCCTCTATCTATGATCTCTGAAAGCCGCTAATGATACAGAGAAACTGTATAATACTTTTTCATTTTAAAATTAAGATGAAACTTGGATATTATTGTTTAAAAGTCTCATAAATTGTAGGGATGAGCAGATTGATATCATAGTATCAAAGCCCTATACCAAATGAGTATCGATACCGGGTAAAAAGTATTGAAAGTAATTGGCATAATTATGTCAACTGGAAGGTGCGGCAGCTATAGACACAATAGAGCGACTTATTTATTGTTCAGAGTCAGCAACAGGAGCTGCAAGTTTATCTTTGTCATAAAAATAAACATTTTTTACTTTATGCAATAAATTTAACATTAAAATAAGTGAAATAATTAGTTACATTATTTGAATACACATATTAATAATTTAGAATAACCAGATTAAATATACCCACAAAAATGTCTTGTATCTGTTAAAAAAAATATGGTATTGCCCATCGCTAGTAAATGATCCTTTGCCGTAAAAGGTTGTGTTTTTAGCCTGATTTTCACACAACTCATGCTTTTAAGTATAACGTTTTAGTTTATCAGCAGGGGCAGGGTACTCTTGAACATAAATGAAAGACTCAAGGAGTACACAAGACTAAAATTGTTGAAATCCGCTGCTCAGTGTTTGTGCCTTTCCTCTGAATTTGGCCTGATTTCAGTTTCTTGTGTTTTCAGTCGGAGCTGAGTTGCATGAGTGAAAACTGCCCCTGTTCGTTCCCGGTGTGCGAGCTCAACAAGGTGTTACCAGAGAACGTTCTCCGTAAATACTACGAGAGGCAGGCGGAGGAGGCTGTCGCTGCCACCTGCGCTGACGAACTGGTCAGGTATGAGACACCTTTATAAAAACACCCCACAAACAAGTCAAGGTAAAATAATAGCACATTGTTTATCTCTTTGTCTGATGTAAAAGAACCAAAAAGTTTAGTAAATGGACGAAAAATTGCGATAGTTGGCTATTGTGGAATATTGTTGAATGCAAAAAATCAATCAGTTTGTTTTATATCGCCCAATATCACAACAGCAGTCATCTCAAAGGCACCACAGTCCGAGAACAAATGAGCAACTAATGGAAACATTACATTAATCTCATATCTAAACTAAACCAGCCTAGGCTCTCCTCCGCGGCAAGAAAAAACTCAAACCCTGTGGGGCAAAAACTGAGAAACCTCACGGAGAACCACAGTGGGCAGGGATCGTCTCCCATGGACGGATGGACAATAGATAGTCCCTAGGCCGACTAGAGTCCCTCGGTATATGTCCAGTCAGAGCTGCAGAGGCCACCGCTGTCCAGTTCAGATAAAGTGGACACAATGTGAATAGCAATGAACAGACTAAAGGTAAAGGTTTCAGGTAAAACTAAATATTGCAATATGGTTTATACTAAGAACAAGAGGATAGGGCTCAGTGTGCCATACCTCCCCCAGCTCCTATAGCAGCCTTTCTTATGCTGTAGGTTTAGTGCTGAGCTTAGCTGACTCGACCATAAGCTTTTTCGAAAAGGAACGTTTTGAGACTAGTCTTAAAAATAAATTGGATAAATACTAAATTAGGACCAAAACCAGGCTAAAATTACATTTTAGAGAATTCATGATTGAAATAGAACCTTTGCACATTTTTACATGCGTTTTTGTTTTCTGGACGTGTTGACAAAAATTGTGTACATCTCATTCAGATGAAAGACCTCTGCAATTTTGCGACATTTTGTGGGATAATAAATGATAATTTGGTGATACTTTGTGCAGTTTGAACATGTATAGCATAAATATGCTTTTCATGCATGTGGCAGCCCTCAGATGTTTTTGTCCGATGTATAACATGTTATCTTTGACTTTTGCAGGTGTCCGTTTTGTAACTTCCCAGCCTTACTGGACAAAGGCGTGTCCCGCTTCAGCTGTCCCAACCCACGATGCCGTAAGGTCAGTCAACTTCATATCTACTTGTTCTAACTCTACACCTCCCCAAGTTCCTCTGCTGTGAAGAATGTAATCAGAAGATGAAACCAATCCGCCTCCGTCTATAGTCCTATAACCAGCGTTTTACTGTTAAGTGAATATGAGCGTAAATCACCAGAGCTGAGACAATGTTTAAATTGTTCGACGAGGAAAGATTGATGTGCACATTTACGGGATGATAAGGAGGTGCCATGTGGTGTGGTGTCTGTGCGCTTTGTCAGTCTCCAGACGCCTCCCTCTGTCTGAGGAATGTTGGGGGAGTCTTTCAAACATGGAAACTTGTACACTCTCACTCTTATTGTAGTATCTTATTCTCCGTCACAGCGTCTTGAATCACATTCCTCTCACTCAACCACTGTCCTTGAGTCTGAACACGAATCAAGCTGGTTTAGCTGAACAACAAAGGTTGAGGTGTAGTTCTGGAACAAAACACACAGGATCTTGTTTGTGTTTGCCATTAGTAGAACGTTTAATATGATTTTATTATAAAGGAAACATTTACAATTCTATAATATTTCCAGTTATGGATATGAAAAGACACCAGGTTTGGGCTAAGGCTGGCTGTCGTTGATATGGCAAAGATGCAAATTTTCCTCTCCATATCTTGATTTTATCCACATTTTCTCATGTTACAACCAAATAAATAAATAATTATTATTATTATTATATTAGCTTTTGCCAATATGATTTATAGAAGTAGACTGGACCTTTTGAATACCAGTCCTCTCTAAACCAGTGGGGGCAGGCAATATTAACAAAAATTAATACCACGATATTTAGAGGTATTTTCTCGATTACGTTAATCAAGCTATATTTTTGCAAACCATCAAAAATATGTAAAAATGTGCTGTCAATGTATTCATTTATATCACAGTGTCATCAAAAAGTTAATTGTTAATTGAATAAAACGGGCGGCTCGAAGGTCCAGAAGGTCCCGGGTTCGATCCTGGGCTAGGATGGGGCCTTTCTACTGTGTGTGGCGTTTGCATGTTCTCCCCGTGTCATCTGCATAGGTTTCCTCCGGGTGCTCCAGTTCCCCCTACCACTAAAAACATGTACAATAGATCAGGGTGAATGAGACTGAATTTGTGAGTGTGAATGTGGGACAACGGATGGAAATTTAGCCCAAGGCTACAATCCGGAGTGGCGTGTTTACATGCATACGTACCTGTCCCAGCCAAATAAACAAAACAAACTGCAAAAGTGCAGAAAATACATTATTATGCATTTCTTAGAGATTACACATCACATTACACAAATCACAAGTATTTTTATTTCATAGCAGCAGTTTTCACAGCTATCTGTTCATTTCTTGTCATTATTGTAAATTTCTATATCTTCCAAACAATAATCTCTATTATCTTGTAGACTATATATTGCCCACCTCTCTAAACCAGGTGCCTCTGCTGCCATAGACCTGTTGATTTAAAAGGCACAATATGGATCGTTTGAAATACCAGATGTTTTGTTCCTGATTCAACTTAATTTAGTATAATTGCACAGCTCTTCTTAATACCAGCACATGGCCCGGGCTGGGTATCAGCTTTGTCACATTGTAACAACATGTCACTCCTTTACTCGTGATTGTATCTTGTGTTACAATTCTTTACAGTAGCCGATAGATGGTGCCAAAGACCTACCATGTCCACTGCCTCCTGTATTTGCACAGCTGCATTTCATTACGCTGTACAGTACACACCCAGAAGACTTAGAGAGCGGATTGCATAACTTGGTGTAGATTCAGAATATTGTCCGCACAGTGGGACAGCTTTGGCCTCTTTGTTTAGTCTTGCATTTGTTTAGTCTTTCTGAAACATCTTAATTGATTGTCACACTGATGGCGGACAAAACTAGGGTTAGGGCGGTTGCATTATTGTGAATCCCTTTTCATGTACTACTGTTTACAAATCAGATGCTTTTTATTTGAAAAGAGTCGACATCACAGTCAGCTTTAGACAATGGCTTGTATTTGATAAGTTTTCCAGCTGCACACACTGTTGCTGCACAGGGAGGGGCTTCATTATGTAACTGACACACTTCCTTAGGCCCGCCCCCTACGTGCCCCCCCTCTTGTCCGCCGATAGGCTGCCCGTGCGCTCCACTCCCCTTGAACTGGTTTCCTACTGGTTCGGGCCCAGTTCCTGTTCTGTTTCAAACGCGGTCCAGATTTGACCCACTTTTGTCTTTTTTCCCCTCTCCCCGTCTTTCTCCCGCGGCTCCGTCTGACCTACACGCCGCGGCTAATGTATTCCACATGTGTTCGGGAGGACATTGGAAACAGAGATGCGTGTCATTGCTGCATGAAGTAATATAGGTCATAGCTATAGCGTCTTCCACAGTACCCCAGTGTTGCAGCTGCCTCCATAGGTTGAAAGCCACCTCCCCTACCCCAAAAAAAATCCCCACTACCGCCCCCCAATCAGTGCAATGTAAGCTTTCTGCACTGCCTTATAAGGAACTGCTGCAGAGACCAGAGAAATGGCTGCGTTAGACAAAACAAAGACACCGGTAGGAGAGGCATGATTTAAAAAAAAAGGGTGTAACAAAGTCTCGCGGAAGTTAAAAATTGTCAAGTATCACTCATATAAAGCCATGTGACAGTTCAGCTATCAAGGAGCGTGAGGAGGACACGCCCCAATAGTGCAAGGGTTGCGCGTGATGTAATATGACATATTTTTAGCCGCACTATAAGAGCTCGGTGCGATCTCAGTTTTTCAAAAAGAAGCTGGACTGACAGGTTGAAGACATGCGCCTAGAGCTGCCCTGGAGCCGGTTCACGTGTCACCACTAGGAGGCCGTCTTTCCCCACGCTGAGAGGATCACACACACACACACACACATGCTCCTCCGCCTTTGTGTGAGGGTCATTCACAAACCCCCCCTCCTCCTCCTCAATCTGCCATCACTCCATTGTAGTCAAACCCAGATGTGTTGCCATTAGAATAGATGCAGCTTCTTGCAAAATCTAGTCAATATGGGTTTCTTCAGACTTGCTTTCCACTGGCGACTAGAGAAGGTTTTTCACATTTAGTATGCTAAAAATAAATTCATAGTAAAGAAGGAAGCGTGCCGGATCACGAGAGAGTACAAAAAACAAGACAAAGGGTCCGCACAGCTTGCTTGGCTCCCACAAATATTTAATTAGTGTTTACACCAAAGTGATGTTTCGGGCATCTAAAAATAAATTCATAACCTCTGGCTAATCTTGCCTTCTCTCTAGGTCTGCAAGATAAACTGCCATTGATGTGAAATAACCTTTTTAAACATTCGATTACAAAGAGTGCATATCTCTACAAACATGTTATCACTCCAGGGCATGTAATACTTCATGAATAATCGCTAAAATGTTAATCCCCAGAACTTAATTATGTCAAATATCAAGCTAGAGCTCGGTTCATACAGCAAACTGTGCTATAAGTGAGTGAAATATTAATATCTCTTGTTATCCGAAGGGTCAGTGGCCAAATAGGTGTGTGTGTGTGGCAGTCAGACAGGTTTTTTCTTTATAGCTCCACGTCTGGCGGCCGACACGACACGAGACGGATGGAGTCGGGCCTGTTCCTAAGCAACCGGGCAGTCAGTCAGTGGCCACACCTCTGTCTGCAGTGGTGGCAGCAGCAGCATATAGAGCAGATAAAAGAACTGCTCCAATGTGCCCCAGAGGAGGGGACATTAATTAAACCAATCAAAGCGTTAATTTTTTTGTTTTGTTTTTTGTGCAGGAGAGCTGTCGAAAGTGCCATGTCCAGTGGAAGGAGCACATAGGGAAGACGTGTGAGCAGGTGCTGGAGCGGGATGAGATCCGCATGAGGGTGCTCTTGTAAGTGCTGTAAGGTCTTGACTCTTACAGTTTCTCCTACATTATTTATCATTTTGAAGTGCCTCCTATTGGATACTTACTACTGCATGTTCAGCAACATCATGTGGCCAAAGAATGAGGTCAACTGACTTACTTGGATATACTAAATGACCAGGTCTGCCCTGATGGCACTAGCATAGTTCCCAGATGACAAGGCCAGGATTGATCAGGCTCAAAGTGTCCGAGATATCCCAGCGAGAGACATTATTTTTAAACCATCACAGGCAAAAATTCTTCAGCCTTCATCTGTACTCTGAACTAAGATCTATATTTCTGCACTTCAACTACAAAGATCGTCATCAGCTTAATAAAGACTCAAGCATGCTGTGGGTAAACCAGAAGGAGGAGTAACCTCTAAGTCCCTCCTCTCTTGGTGCTAAAAGTAGGTGAACATCTAGCCTATTTATACTTAATATGGCTCGTTACCTCTCTATTGTCTTATTTTTAAACATTAACCCCACAGAGAATCTTTGAGATGGCTTGGTACACTGGACTGAGACTGGACAGTGCATGGCCAACCCTGCGTACATATTTCCACAAAGTTCTAGTTAATAATCTTACCATCATCCAAACTGAATGAGATAACGGTGATGAAAGCATTAGACGCCTGGCTTAATGGTCTGGCAAAAGCTGTAAGGGTTTTCTCCTGAGAGCACACGGGCGTTAGATAGCAGTACCCCATCAATGCGATGCCAGCGGAAGGTGGTATCTGTTTCACGGCAATCAAAATGTCCCACATGAGATGTTAAGACTATGATTGTATGTAAGGAGCCAGCAAAATAGAGTATGGCTCCTTACTAGTGTTGTTCCGATACCATTTTTTATTTATTTATCATTATTACAAGTTTGTTTCATGTTGCACGAGTACACGGAAGAAAATTCCTAGTCTGTGAAACCTTCATTGACAATGGCAATAAATTCTATTCTGATTCTGATCCGATACCGATACCGATATTTGGACTCAGTAGTTGCTGATACCGAGTACCAGTCCGATACCACTGTGTGTGAATTAAAACATTAGCAAAGTCTGTAAAAAGACACCAAGGCCCATAGCACATGGCTCATTCTGCATATACAATGTATTCTTTTTCCACTCTAAAGATTAAATGAAGG
>OMNZ01110724.1:13757-37394 GCA_900303255.1 Lesueurigobius sanzi
CACGGAAGAAAATTCCTAGTCTGTGAAACCTTCATTGACAATGGCAATAAATTCTATTCTGATTCTGATCCGATACCGATACCGATATTTGGACTCAGTAGTTGCTGATACCGAGTACCAGTCCGATACCACTGTGTGTGAATTAAAACATTAGCAAAGTCTGTAAAAAGACACCAAGGCCCATAGCACATGGCTCATTCTGCATATACAATGTATTCTTTTTCCACTCTAAAGATTAAATGAAGGCAAAAAAAGGAAACACAAATGTATATGCTGGGATCATTAGAGGTTTTAATGTCTGCAGAGCCTAAAAGAACACATTGTGGTATCGGATTGGTTTTGGTTCAGGTACTCGCCGATACCTGGAAAATCAGTGGCAGAGCAGAGAGAAATAATGAGAAAAAAAAATGAGAGCGTAATCTCATGATATCTGCCCCTTAGTTTCTTTTATCATTTCTTTTTAGTAAGATTTGTAACGTTTGGTGCTTGAGTAAAAGCATGGCTAGGGTTAGTCAAAGCAAGTTTTCTGTATCTCGTGTCCACAGTGGTACACTTTGTGTCTGGGTAAATAGCTCGGTTTCCCGGGACAGCGCTGCAGGAAGTGGAGAGACGGCTGCTTCCTGTAACTCAGCGGGCCGACACTCAGCACTTCCTGTTATGGGCCATTCACAGCTCGTCTTACTTCCCCGCGCTGAAAGACTGAGGAAGTACCTGCTATAGAGATCAGCGCAGGCCATCTGTGTAGAGGACAGACTAGTGTTTGTGTGTGGCGATGTTGATTATACAAAAAATGATTTAAATTAAAAACAAGGCAAGCTATGGGCATTCTTTCAGGCTTTTTTTTTTTTGACAATATACCTTCCTACCTTCCTTTTTTTCCCCCCCAAACGGTTGCACAACTCTATAAACATCCACCAATCAGTGTCTTTATTCCCGCTTAATCCCGTTTTGTTTGACAGTGAGGAGCGCATGACTGCAGCCCGGGTCAGAAAATGCACCAAGTGTGGGACGGGCCTGGTGAAGTCGGAGGGGTGTAACCGGATGTCCTGTCGATGCGGCGGCTTCATGTGTTACCTCTGCCGGGAGCCCATCAACGGCTACAATCACTTCTGTCAACACGCACGCTCGCCCGGCGCCCCCTGCCGCCACTGCCGCAAGTGCTCCCTGTGGACAGACCCCACGGTACAGCGTCCTTTTGGTCTGACTTGGTGTGATCGTCGAGTCGTCATTTAATTCCCAATTTCTGAAATCGCTTGGTTGCCATGGTTTCCAAGTGCGTTTTTGCAGTTGGAAGAAGGACGGTGGGACAAATTTCTGCTAAAGCTGCTTTGTTTTGCATTAAAGTGCTGCTAATGATGTGAACGGCAGCAAAGAAAAGTAGTATACAGGACAAATTCTTACCTCACATTAGTTTGATGGTGAGGTAAGTTTTTTGAGGTATATTGCTTTCCTATTTCTACCGTTCACATTATTAACAGCGCTTTAATGTAAAACCAAGCAGCTTTAGCAGGAATTTGTCCCACCGTCCTTCTTCCAACTGAAAAATGCACTTGCAAACCATGGCAACCAAGCTATTTCAGAAATTGGCCATTGGTCCATATTATGCTAAACTGACCTCATGTTTTTTTTTAAAGTTTGCTCATAAAAGGAGGGCTTAAGTTAAGTTACTTGGAGTATTCCTGCTCTCTCTCCACCTGCTGATGTCATGAGGTGGCGATCTTATCTGCCTTCAACCCAAAACACGTCCTGCTGGTGACTTGTAGCAATAGGTTGCGTTCATGTGACATCACAAGATTGTAAAGAGCCTATAGACCTTTCTCAGTCATGTGACTTGGAATGGAAGGCCGGCCTGTTGGTTGGCATTCCGCTGATTTGCTCCACTCGCTGCATGTTCTTTACAATGGCGTTACTGGTCTTGACGCTCTCCAAGACGGTTCAGCACTTGAGTGGTCAGGTCAGACAACGATATCTGAACAAATACTCATTTGTCGGAGCTCAGGACCCGTCATGTGACTTTTGCTGCCCAACTAACTGTGCTCTGACCAATTCCGACTTCCGAGGACAACTGGGATGCACCAATAGAGTTCGGGAAAACCCACCGTTGCCATGGAAATCCACCATGTTTGCAGCTAATGGCAAACATTATTCATAGACTAACATTGGCAAGAGACATTATAAAAAGTGTAGAAAGCAGCCGTGGAACAGCTCCGTTAGCTCCTGAGTCCCTGCTGTTAAATACATCTAACTCACTGTAGAGTCAGAATGCTTTTATACAAACGATTACTTCAGTATTTTACCTTTTAAAACCTCCATTGGTTTATTATGGAAAAAACGTTCTGCAAATCCCATAATGCTTTGCGATATGACATCACATTTCCAAACTCTATAGTAATTAGATTAACTATAACTATAATTATTTAACTATATGCTGTTTGGGAGATTAAAAAAATGGATATTTACAACAAATCAGTAATGAGTTACCATCTTAAGATCAATATCAAACCCTAAAGATCCATACAAGTCGGGCCATTGTCCGCTCCCACTTTTTCATCTGATAGAGAGTTATTTTGCTTTACACAAATTAGAGCTGAACTACTTAACCTTTCTTTTTTTGTCATTATAAATTATGAAACAAGAAAGGCCGGTGCTAAAGTCTTTTGAAAAACTTTGTAAAAAAAAAAAAAAATAGCAGGAGATTTGTTTTTCCTCGTTTCAGTAGTTCCCCTCCCTCTGTGACCCCGGCCATCTGACTCCATAGTAACCCACAGCGGCTTGGCTGCAGTGTCACCAGAATCTACAATTTGTCCATATGCTGGTAATGAACTGGAGCTGGTCCAGCAGCACAGCACAAGTGGAACGCCAGCCAAGAAAAAAACTAAATATTTGACTGTCCTGAGGCCACGTGAAAGGCATACACCAGTCTTAAATGAGAAATTAACAAGTGAGCTCCAAGAATTTAGATTTAATTTTTACCACAGTTGAATATAATCAGTGAAGCTCGCTTTGCTGTTAAAAATAAATATTTCTGTCTATTTAAAAGAAAACTACCTATTCTAACCCCTGTGGTCATTGCATAAAAACAGTTCCAAGGTTTAACATTTTTTCCCAAACTGTGATGTTACTATCCTTGAAACTAAATCACACCCAAGCTCTTCGGTTCAGGAGACACAGTGTCGAGACCTGCCTCTGTAATTACAAATTCCAGTGCATAGATTGGATAAAGTGCTAATTACTTGTTTGTTTGTGTCTGCAGCAAGATGACGAACGAATCATACAGGAGATACAGAAGGAAGGGGAGGCGGAGCTCAGTAAAAAGAGTACAGGTTGGTGCCACAATATTGTCATGAAGATATAGACGGCAACACGTGTCATACTGGGGGCGTGGCCTAGCGAGGGGGAAGGAGGCTTGTTATGGGAATCACTATATTTTCAATCTTTTAGACGTTTTCTGGCGGACTATAAGGATATATTCACCGTATTCAGGAAGTTGCACAGAGGGCAGCCATTTTGTGTTTCTGGTCAAACTGAAGGTCTGACTTGAGCTGATATTGTCTTTGATTTTTCAGTTTTTAGTGAAACATGTAACATTTACAACAAACTGCTGTGTAAATATATCCATCAGCTTTGGTCCTTTTTAAAGTTCTTCACAGAAAATAATCCAATTAGACTGACAACAAAGAGTAATCATTATATCTGAAAAAATATTTTTATTGACTTCTTATGTCGTTCTTCCACTGAAACTAAACCTGAGCCACACAAACTTACTTCCTTTAAGTTTTGTTTGTGAGTTTTTTGTTCATTCCCATTTTATTTTTTTCACATTGACAACGGAAATCCCAGCTCACAGGAAGTGCTAATAAAAACAGGAAATGCTTTTACAACAAAAGTGGGCGGGGCTGATAAGGTGAATACCAGACACAAATAAAGTTAAGTCAAAATTGGGTCATGGCACATTCTTACGTTAGAAAATTAAGCAGATTCAAGGTTCCCACTCTACCTGGAAAACCTGGAAAATTACCTACCTTTATTGCAAGTCATGGAAAACACATGGAAAATTACAAAAAATGTCAAATGTCCTGGAAAAACATACCGGTATTTTGTCTGTGAAAATGTTTCTCTTCCCTTTGCTTTTCTGTTTAAAATAAATGTAAGTGATACTTTGCCCACCACTCCAGATTAAAGACGACCTAATTCTGCTCCAGAAAACAGGAAAAAGTTTCTTCTATGTCAAAATTTTTCCCCTGAACCCCCAAGAAAACGTATGCTTTACATGTCTAAACTCAAAACTCTTCTGACCAAAAAGCTACAGGCTTTAGCCATTATTAGATCACATCCACAGGGGGCGCCGGTGAGTGAGGAGGGCAGAGACGACTGCCAAATACCTAATCATAATGTTTAATGTATTTTTGCATTTTTAAATGTCATGGAAAATCCTGGAAATTAATTAAAGGGACTATACCTGAGTGATTTTTTTTCCTAGTAGTGGAATGAATTTAGTTTTTTCCCTCCTTTTTAGTTTATTGCAAACCTAAACATTTGTGGAAATAATACTGTGCATCTAAATATAAAGCATGTATTGTCAATTTCATGGTTTGCAGGATTATTTTCTGGCATTTCTGTGACTATGACCCTAAAAAGTGACCCCTTCAGTTGTGAAATGTGCTTATAAACTCCTCTCTAAGAAGAAATGGGATTTTAGAATGGTGTTAGGAATGTGTTTGGACCACAACTATCAATTTATTTTACTTTCTCCCTCTTCCATTTAAAAAAATATGAAAAATCAGACATTGTGCCTTTAAGTAAAGAGTAGGAACCCTGATATTGTCCAGTAAAAGTGAAAAACCTCCATGTAGTCATGTAGTATGAAGCTAACTTTGGCATGAAGTTAGCATTCTGTTATGTATAGATTTGGGTCGTTTGCTCCTCTCCACGTCTCTGTATCTTTTATTAAGTAGGAATTCATCTATAATTCAGCGTTTGTTAAAGTATTATGAACAGTCTGTGAAAGAGTCAGTTTCTTCTTCGTTTTCCCTCTCACTGCAGCTTCCATCCGTGTGCTCTCCCAAAGATGCCGACTTTACCTATTCACCAACCAAATCCTGTCTTTGTCCCTCCCGCAGATCAGTCAGGGAAGCGCGTGGGCCCACCTCCCGAACCCGCTTCTGAAGCCAAACGCCCTCGCCTGGGACCCCCTCCGAACCCCGAGCCCAACCAGGCGGCTCCAAATCAGCCACAGGCCGTGCAGGCTCCTCTGTTCGTTCCTCCCCGGGACGGCTACCCCCACGCACCCCTGGCCCCCCACAACAACCCGGTGGTACTGCCCAGGATCCCCCCTGCGCCCTACGTGCTCCCTCTCATGCCCATTTTGAACAATAATAACCAACCGCAGCAGCAACAGCAACAACAGCGGCACCATCAGAACCCTAATCCACACCGGCATTACCCACATCACCACAACCCTCAGCAGCTCAACAACTGGGACATGATGCCGATGCACTATGGACCGCACCACCGCTACTACAGACGCTTCTAACACATTCTGCTTTGGCCTTTTGCTGGTTTCAGAACCATCGAACAAGAAGTCGGGCACTCGGTGACATCTTCTTAAAAACAGAATGCAATAAACTGCGAATATCATTTCATCCGTCGTGGGTTACGTGCTGAACGCAATCTTCAACCCAGACTGTAACGTAAACGGTGCGGAGACGATTGCTTATATTCAACAAGTCCCTGGAGTTAAATTGGTCTCGTTTTGGTGATGGACCTGACGCTGCTTTTGTTATGAGAGGGATCCGTGCATTCTGTTTTTGATGGTTCATGCCGTGTCCGAGCTAAAAAAGTTGTAGATTTGTCTGTTCTTTAATTTCATCCAGTTCACACGAGTTGAAGCTCAAACTGTTTATATTACTATTTTTGTGTACAAAAATAAAAGAGCATTCCCTTGTCTATATTAAGTGTGATCTTTAAGGGCACACAGTTTTCCAATAAAAGCTTTGTTCTAACATTTGTGCAAACATGCTTTCAACAAAATTCTCTTGTTCTTCATCCATTCAGACATTTTGTACCCCTCCCTCGCTTACATTTGCTCAGAAAAAGGGGCTGACTCATGATAACTGCGCCCCGAGGCTGTCCCCCAATCACATGACGGCAGCCTCCTGTTTTTGACCAATCGCGGCGCAGTGACTGTCGGGCCTGTGATGTTACACGAGAGAAAGGAGGAGGGGGACTTCTTTGTTCGCCCCAAAGTGTGTTGGGAGTGTGACAAATCACTTCGCCACACACACACAGACACACACACACAGACTCGGCTTCTTGGTGCTGTAAAAGTGGTAGGACGAGCCCCCGTTTTTGCCTTGAGTCCTAATGGTGTTAGTCATGGGTGGCGAGGGACAGACGCTGTTTGTATGAGAGACCTGATTGGATTTTAATCACATTCCATATCTTATTACACTGGCCATGAATTAATAATGCAGAGTTTCCTCAATCTGAATACACAAGGGCATCTGGAAAGTGTCTGAAGGTCAAACATCTAGTATTGCCATAACCTGCTGGGAAAGATTATATTTTATTGGATTGATTTAACTTTGTGGACTGTGGTTGTGCTGATTTGGGGAACTGATATCTGTCTTCATGATGGTATGATTTCAGTGGAAGACGAGGGCCAGAATGTCTTCAAGTGATTTACTGTTTTGGGATGACATATCCAAACAAAATCTTGCAAATGTTGAGTGTTCTCTTTTTTGGGAGTGTAGGAATTGGATCTTGAAATTGCCATATTCGTCTTGTGGCTCAAGATTCCTCATCGCTGACAGAAGACTAATTTGAATTTATCTCCAGCTCCATCCTATTCTCTTATCACTTGCTAAGAACATGGCTACAGTGAACTTGTGACCCACCAGCCCACCAATGTGTTCCTGTGTTTTCAGAAATGCTCGGATGGCCTGAGCTAAATGCATTAGTGCGCATGTAGCCAAATCTAATTTCCATGGGTGCGTGAGTGAGGTCAGCATGATCGAACCCTTACGACTTCAAAGTGTCCATGCCCCCTGGGACACTGCTGCCATCTATCAAGTGCCAGTCTGAACACTAGATGAGTCACTGAGGCCTTCGCTTGAGTTTTATGCTTTATAACTATGTATTTCCCCCAGTCTTACACCAAATTCTAGCAAACACCAGAAAACAATTGGCATTTCACTCTGAATGGCTCTTACAATGGGAGCCATTTGAGATGCCCGTAGGCCTCAGACAAGTGGGATTACAGTTCAAGGTATTATGTGCTAATTACTCATTTAAGAGTGGGACAAAGGCTGGATTATGTGGGGACAATGCAGGAGAATCTCTTGTAAATGCAATACTATACCCCTCCACTCAGAAATAAGCAGCTAAACTTGAGATCGCACATTTACAATAATAGCTCTATTCTTAGTTAGTTTATGCTTCCTTCAGGCTTGTACTTTGAACACCTTGGTACACTACTGTCTACACTCAGTTTTACAGTAGCAGCCAGGGATCAGGATTACATTCTTTTTCTTTCATCAAAGCTGTTGAAATATGACTAAATCCACCAGACATGACCTCCATATCTGCCCGCACACCTCTGCAGCAGCTTCCTGTCATTTTGTATTAGACCGAATGTGAGAATTGATATCTTTTATAACAGGCCGGCAGTGACCGTGACGACCTTCACACTCGCAGACAGGAGCAGCACACACTGTCTCTTCATGCTGTTTGTGTGTGTTGTGAATAAAGCTGCTCAGTCCTCAGGGAACACTGGTGTCTGGCAACATTAGGCCCCCAGACAATTTTATTGCTCTCGGTGCACCGCCGCTGTCTCTGTGTATTAGAGTGTAAGATGTGCATGGAGCAGTGTTTTTACAGCCCACAATTCCAGTTGTGAATCTAAATGTGTTTAGAAGTGTTTCGTTTGAATGGTACATATGAATCAGAATGTGTTGGATGTTTGCCACACAAGCATCCTCACCATCACGGGGCTATACTGATGGGTGCTGATCCAAATTGGGTCAACCTGTACGAATGGGCCAACATGAGCAATTCTGGAGAACTCTTCCTATGTCTGAAATGCTTAAATTAGTTTAGAACATTAAAATTTCAACTTTTTTGAAGATTTCTTCTTAAAATTGCCACTTTATTCATTCATTCAAACCTTTATTTAACCAGGCTAAGAGGCAGCAACACAGCAATACACAAGTAACATGCACATACAGTACATTATTATCATTTTCAGCTAAAACACTGACAAACCGACTTCTGATTCTTAACTATAAAATACTTTGAAGATGTGGTTAGCAGTATTCTAGCAAACCAGGTGATTAAAAGGCCTAATATAGAAGACCACGACAAGGCAATGCATTTGACAGCAGATCTATTCTACATTTGTCTGATTGTCATCCATATGGTTTCTCATTTAGACCTGGTTTGCTGCTGTTTTTTTCTCTAGTTCAGTCCTCGCATTCACAGCAGACATTGGTTGTGACTCTGCCGTGATGATGGCCAATATCTGCCGTGTAGTGACTGTTTGTGTCAAGTTGGTTCCCACTCGGGGGGGGCCCTGCTGTATGGGGGCCCCAGGCAGTGGCAAGGGCAGACCCAAAGCTAGCCCCCAAACTCGCGTAATAGACATCGTCATCAAACTCTCCTCCACAGAGTCATCTATCAATATAATTAAAATGTGCAAAAGAATGAAATTTATTAGGACTAGACTGGACTGGGTCAATATGGCTATGGCATTAAGAAGCTTAAGAAACTTCAAACTAAACTCTCTGCCGTATATACTGTATTATATTATATTTCTTAGTAGTATTGCATGTAGAAATAAGTAAATCATTAACCGCTTTTTTTTTTAGACATTCATATGAAGATACGTTTTTTGTTATTTTTGCAGTTGCATCATTTTTGCTCTACTACAGCACATCTCATGGTCCTGTGTAACCTCCAGCTTCCTCCTTGTTATGCTCCTCTTCATCATCCAGCATCTCCAGGTGAGGCATAGACAGAGTCATCATGTCCCACAATGTTAGGCCATAACAGAAAAAGTCTGCCTTAAGTCTCTGTCATCTCTCTCCAGCGCCTCCTTCGAGCTCTGCGGCTCAGTGCCAACATACTCTGCCTTTGGGCATAAACAGTCAAAATGTTATGTTGTGCATGTATGAAACAGTCAATGGTGAGAATGTATTGTAATTGCATGGTTTCTTTGTAGATAAGATTTTTTTTTAATTAGGCCTATTATCATGAGGACAAATTGACTCTTTGACTAAAAAGTTTGCATTAGTAATACCAATTTGGGCACATTTATAAAAGATAAACTACACTATTACTTTCAAATAGCCTAAAGTGGTGTCACTTTTATTACTTTCAATGCAACATTTCAACCATATTCACATTCACCTATAGATTTCACCTTTTCTTCTTTCCTAACTGTCTTTTTATTAGATTCAGGAGCTCATAGGCATAGGCTAGCTGTTTCAAACCTAAAATGAAAAAGATCTTTGCAAGAATAGCAGAAATAGTACTTTGGATGCTTATCTGATTAGATTACATTTTTAGGCCACATCATTTTACACAGATTTGGCTATCAGAGTGTCACAGGTCTGTACTGTATGCCCCTCATTTGTCACAGTGAGTCAGGCTGCTATCCACCCAGCACGGGCTCAACTCGTCCTCGCCTCTAAAGAGCTTATCCACCCGCTGACCCACTGACCCACCGAGTCGCCCGCTGGGACTCTGGGCGGAGGGAGAGATGGCTAGCTGGAGGAGCACTCAAGAGGACGCATTTTCGATTAGAGTGGACACGCTCTTGCAGCAGTGCCACGGGGGAGTGAGAGGCCAGTTCTGTTTCTCCGATCTGCGGCTCGTTTCTGATCAAAGGCAGCAAAAACGTCTCCCCCCCTCTTCCTTTTACCTCTCCCTTGGCTTTCCCCTCCTAGCCTCTCTTTAGCCACACACACACACACACACACACACACACACACACACACACACACACACACACACACACACACACACACACACACACACACATACCCTCCCCTGCCCGGGAAGCACCAGCAATTTATCTTTAATGAAGCTATTTCACATTCATAAAATCATTCCTAAGCTAGCTATTCATGCGCAGATGCTCCAGATGCTGTTTCCATGGTAACGCGAGAGGTCTGCGTGGCGTGAGAAGGCGGGGCTCGCTCGGCACGGTGGCCATTTTGAATTTTTTTTATTTTAGCCATGTATTATTTTTTTTTGTCTCACCACGTACTATTATTATTTTCATTCGTTCTAGTTTTCAAAAAGTAAAATTAAAATAGAAGCTTATTAGGATGTTGGGGTGTGTTTGTTTTGCTATGTGGGGCCGGGCGTTCCTCTGAGGCGCTCGGGATTAGGAGGCTCCATCATGACATTGCCGAGTACATACTGTTATTGTGTGTGAGCTATGAAGACTCAAGAGGAGGTAGGTAGGAGTTGGGAGGGCAATTCATTTTCTGTGGGCTAGCAGTGTAAATGTTTCCTCACAAAGGCTCCATTCAAAAGACGAGGGGAAAAAAATGGCTGCACATGTGGGACAGTATGTGAAGCAGAAAGGCATCGTCCATAATGTTATGTAAGAAATAAACAGATCATGAAGCTAGCTAGAAATTTGCCATGGATTAGCATACATGTCCAATGACTATAGCCTGAATAAACCAGCAAGTCACTCAATGAATGAGATTTATCTTGGAATCTTAATTTCTTAATCAGATTTCCTACCCTGGTTTGTTTTCCTGACCAGTTTATTGGAATATAGGCTAGTACTACTCATACTTTACACAGAAAAAGGAAAAACAAAAAGAAAACATTTTACTGAAACAAAAATCAGCAAATATCCTCCCCCCTTATCTGGATTATCCTGAGGCGAAATCCCGCTGTGATGGTAATGAGGCACCTGAGCCAACACACCAACACACCTACCTTGGGATTATCACCATTTATTGTCATTTCCACTGTGTTTAATCTGCATCTCTGCTCTCCTTTTAGATCTGCCTTCAGTGGGTCATACTCATTCGGCATCTCTGATTACCCTCCCCCAAATATCCAAGGTGAGCAATTTCTATATCATTTTGCAAGTGAAAGAAAAATTATTTGAAGCACTCAAACAAAATTCCAAATCCCAGTTTTATTGGTTGTTGGATTTCAGGAGAACCAATGGCACGAGAGAGATCAATTCATCCACAATATCAAAAAATTATACAAAATAATACAAAAGAAACTTCCAGTTATACAAAGCAAGCAAAGATGTGGACTATTCTTTTTTCTTCCAAATCTCTAGTTTTCCTATGACCCAGTAAACCTTAAGCGTAAGGCACAGTCATTACCACATGTTAAACCGTCCACATTTTGTCTAAGCCTCACTGATAGTTACCGTCTAGATAACTACTGCATTCAAATACCATGATGACTGACAACTGTGCAGACCATTTTGAGATGAATACATGGGACAATTATTGGTTTTCCACATGGAGAGAATGTGAGACGTGTAGGACCACTTTGTTATTGCAAGGCATGGAAACGAAAAGGGCCCTTGTGTGCAAAGGTAAAACCAAAATGTATGACATGTTAGCAAAGCTTTATTTAACTTCCCGACTTGGGACGGGATCTTAGATTACAAAATTCCTTTGTTAAGGCTGTCAACATTCAGACAGTACTGGAAATCAAAGATTAACAAATTAAACTTAAGGCTTGCACATAAAACTGGCTTCATTTTGAGATTTAGTAGCACCAGAAATTACTGAGATGATGTTTAAAGGTTGGTTGAAGGTACAGGCTTCAAAAAGGGGTCCATGGAATTTCTGAACATTGCTATACCTATCTGGCTACTTCACCAATGATAATGTCTGTGCCTTGGACATAAAACTTTTTTTTTTCCCAGTACGACAGGTGAGTGCAGTAAACATTACCTACCGCAGTATTTTTTAATTGTTTTATAATCTGGACAATAGCTATCAGGGCATAAAGGGGGGAGGGGTTGACTTCCTACATCCTGTTTTGCCCAGGACATTCAGACTCCCAACCAAGGGGAACACAGCTAGAACAACACAGGGAATTTCTTTAAAGTGAAATATCTTTTACACTTGAGATGAAAGTCTTTCATAATTTTAAAATCCAGTTATATCGTAGTTTTTTAGTGGACATCTCCAGAAACATACACCGTAGTCCGACATTGGGAGGTGCTGGTACAATGACCCAGATGGACAAACAGGAAGTGCTGTTTGGGCAAATTAGATCAGGTAGAAGCATCTCCCAGTCGGACGTCATAAATACTGCCATCGTGCGCTGCTCACAATAGAGACGGTAAGAGGAGAGGGGCAGGGGGAGTGTAGATAGGAGCCTCATTGTGGTTCTGCTCTGCTCTGGTAAAAAAGGGACCGAGCCACGCGGGGGAGGCCCAATCATAAGGCGAGGATGGGAGGAGTGACGGGTCGAGCAGCCAACCAGATCGGAGCAGGAAAAAGTGCACAGCCCCACCGTAACTATGGCAACAAATGATAAAAAAAAATAAAATAAAAGGTTTGACACTGTAGAGCAGAGCTGGGAAGGCAGGACAGATAAATGACCCTTCCTTAGTAGTGTGCAGTTCAACATAAAGATCGTAGCAGATAGGTAGATGAGGACGGTAGTGCTGCAGGGATGCGGTTGCCGTGGTTTCCTCAGTACTCCCAGAACGTGGCAGACTCCAGGTCATCGGCGTTGGCTTTGAGCACACCCGCGTGGTCGCCGCGCAGGTACTTGTTGTCAGCAACGTGACGGATGGCCAGCTTGTTGTAGTCGCAAAACTCGAACAGGAAGTCGACGGGCGTGTCGCTGCTGCTCACCACCGCCTGTTCGTTAGCCACCATCCAGTATTTACCTGTGGAGTCTGCAAACACATGGACGGTCACAAGTGAAGACAGCTAGTTACTGCTGGTCTGTACCAAGGATTTTGGTGAACACATCTAAGCTAGATATGTTTGTGTGGGCTCTCAGTCATCCAGGTATTGTCCATTGTAGTAGGGAATGGATGTTCAAATATCGTTTCACGTCCGTCTTTAGAAACGTCTTATAGCTCTTGTGCTCTAACCCAGTCTGAGCAGGCTTGATATTTTTTCATGCATTATTACAGTCTAATATCTAGCCTATGGACCCTTTCGCTGTTTACATCATCAGCTGGAGGCAGGAAGTGAGCAAGAGAAATAACATTAAACTAAAACTAGTAAACTAGTACTACTATAAGTGTAAAACAACAACTAAAAAATGCTGTCCTGTTGTGGCTTAAGGTGCAAGAACAAGAGGAACAACATTTGAGACCATAAAATAAGGTTTTATCTGATATTTACAACAATAGCTAGACATTTATTTATCGTTACTATGACAACAGCTACAATGGAAATAGATGGGAATCTAACTTTCCGCCTCCAGCTAAGCCCAGAATGTTTACAAACAATGAAAGGGTCTACAACACTGTATTCTATTGCCCAGGGTGCAAAATATAATGTTTAATCAAAACTGACTAAAGAGCATCTTCATTAGTTGAATGCAAAAAGAGTAATTCCTTCATCCTATTGTAATAAGTAACATCCTCTAAAATCAATTTACATAGTTGATCGTGTTACTTTTGAGTTACAGAGTAGAAAGAGGGGGCACCTTGCAGGCTGTAGGCTCCATCTCTGAACTCCAGGGTGAAGTAGTCATAGGTCGAGCGGTTCGAGTCCAGTGTTCCGGTCACTTTTCTGCAGCCGATGAAGCCGTGCTCTCCACGCAGCACAATGATTGGACGGTTGATCAGCTTCATGATGAACTCCTCGCTCTGACCTGAAAAAAAACAACGTCATCTGTACATTAGTTCTACTCTAGGATATACTGTACTTCAGGGCATCATGCCGAGTGTGGAGTTTGCACTTTGCACAAAGCAGATTCAGTAAGAAAATACCCAGGAGAGTGCTTTGGCAGCCATATCCCCCTCATCAGCACCAATCAAGAGATGGGTTAGATCATTTCCATATCAGTCTACTGCAGTTTTCTTCAAACTGTGGCTCATGTGCAGGGCTGGGTAATATGGCCAAAAAAAAAAAAATTAAATGTTTTGATTCAAATGTATTATTATTTTTTATATAAAGTAGTTTTTCTATTGTGATTCATGACAGTGGACAAGGTATACCTTTTAAACTAAACTAAATTTATTTTCTACTTCAACACAGAAAAATCTTTCATTATACATGAACCACATGTTACAGACACAAAGTTGCTCTAAATCTTAAGAGGTTAAGATTAAAAAGCCCTTTGACGATTATTGAGATTGAGAAGTTAAGGTTGCGATTTCGATCATTTCATTTATTGTCCAGACCTCGCCATATGGAACTGGCTGCTTTTATTGATTTAGAAAGATTCGTGTGTGTAAATTTGTGTGTCTAGTAGTAGATTTTGTGCGTAAGTAACCAGATGTGTGCCAACCAAATTTTGGGCAACAATTTGAGTGCATCTGGATGCACAAAACCTACTTCACTCACTTTTTACACACACACACACACACACAAAACCTTCTGCTACAATTATAGGTCCATTAACACAGTGCTCATCTACAACAATTATATTCATGGGGAGTTGGGCCTTAACCATTTTAATCATGGTAGGCCCAGATTCTTCAGTCTTCATCTGTACTCTGTAGTTGAAGTGTTTCAATCTTACTCCAAAGATCTTCCTCAGTGAATAAAGACTTAAACACATCTGTGGGTCTCTTAAGAGCAAACCAGAAGGAGGAGTTAACCTCTAAGTCCCTCCTCTCTTGGTACTAAAGGTTTAATCATGGTTTTGTCCTTTTTTTAGACCTGGTTCAGTCGTAGTTTAGACCTCGTATTGTCTGATATTACTGGAAGTCAGGTTGAAATTGATACTCAAGAGTTAAGTATTTTCTTGTCGTCGTGTAAATGATTTGATGCCTTTGATACCAGACCCAGAAAGCCGACCTGAACTCACCGATTTCTCCTTTCACTTTTCATGCACGTACCTGCAGTATCGATGGTGGCTGCTAGCTGTCCGTTCTTCTTGGCGGCAACGTATTTCCCGTTGGCGGCCCGCAGAGTCAGCCTCTTCTCACGCCACTCAATGTCGAAGTAGCAATTAGCCGACCTGCGTACGCACAAGAGAAAGTGGAGGTATGAATGAGCGGCGCGGAGCTTATTAAATTTACATGGCGCTCGGATATCCAGTTGGCGTAGCCCTAGAGCGGCCGAGTGTCAAGTGTAAGTACGCCTTCATTTTAGCGCTCCTGTTCCTCACCGACTGCACTAAAGTGATTGTGGGATAATTGGATCAGCAGGCTCACAGCGGAGGGATAAGCTTCACTTGCTAATGCTAATCAAATACCAATTAAAAGACTTTCACTTGTGGCTAGCTGTTTTCGCTATCTAGGAGGAGATAAGGGGAGTTGAGTGACAGGAATGTGACGAAAGAATGCACTGGGCTTCCTGGAGAGAGCGCAAGCAGTGGCCGCGCCAGAGTCAATGACCATCTCGGCTTTCTCCTCAAACAAAAGGCTGCGAGTTTGCAGTGTGTTGACCTGCACTTTGTGGGACCATTGCAGAGCTGGAATATTAAATGTTTTGATGTTCGAGCTGAATGGTTATAAAAGTAAACACTAGAATCATGAAGAACTCTATGTCACTATGAACATTTCGCTGGATTTTGTTCATCTCATTAAAACTTCAACTCTTAATGTAAACTCTGTACAATCTATAGCAAAGGGAATGTATAAAGGTATGGTTTCAGTATAATGCTGTAATATAATAAATAATCCAAAACTATTTGCATATCTGGTTAGAAAAGCAGAGTGCATACACGCTTTGAACTATTTTTGTACCATGTTCTTCAAGATACACATCAGACTCAACTGTCTCCCAACTGAAATGCGCTGAAAAACAAACAGATGCATCTCAAACTGGTTTTACTGGATAACGTTATCCCAGAATTACCTTTTTAAACCATGTGGGGAAAAGGGTTTTGCTTCTGGCAATGGTAACGGACTTCTGTTGACAAACCGAACAAACAGATTCCACATTTCTACTTTTTTCTACTTGGCCGATTCCACATATCGGCTCTTTATATTAATTTGTGAATTAGACTGAATTTCCCAATGCGCTTCAATTGCCAATTGCCATTTGTGTTGCCTAATTATTCAACCATGGCTAAAGTAAAAGCAAAATCACTGACAGGATGCACCCCGGGGCAGAGGTCAAATGTCAAAAGTGAGCACTCTGGAGGTGCATCAACAGAACAATGAAAGCTAATCCTCCCCGCACACACACACATGTCCAAGATGCCACAGGGATGAGACAAGTCCACTCTGTCCACACTACCCACTCTTTACATGTGATCACTCAGGATATCTCCCCTGTCACAGCACACGCAGATAAAAGGCCACAGGTTTCATTCATGCATGTTTGAGGATTTGAGCATTTGGTAATGATTTCTAACACATCTTTATCACCATCTTACACTTAGAAGGCAAGATTGATCTCAAATGACTCAAAGTTTACCTTAGCTATTCTCCTTGATTGAACTGGAGCACTGTCACGAACGCCTCAAAACACGACTCCAACTTTGTTTATGATGAGCAAACAGCATTTACACATGGTCAATAGTTATAAAAGGACGTTTTCTATAATAACCCCCTTGCAACTGCTTTTCACCAGACTCTGCATGTTCTGCTGATAATTTTGTATTTGGACAGAGTTTGGGGCTGAATCTGAATTATTTCCATCTGTTTTAGCGGAAAAACTATATCTATAGGTTAAATTTTAGTCTTTATTCAGACATGTTTAGACTCTTTTTTAGCCTTAAGCATTACCATTCACATATTAGGTCAATGTATAAGACAATAGTAGTTCCATCCTATTCTGCGCAAACAAAACTACTGAACTCATTTTCTGCATGGGACAGATGGACATGAAGCCAGCAAATTAAGCAAACAGCTAGTATCAAGATGTATGCAGTGGAGGCAATTTGAGTGCTGAAATGATTAAAACAAAAAGAAACAAAACAACCCCAGGTAAGTAGTTCGTAAGGGTAAGGGACTAACAGAGCAATGGTTCTAAAGTGGGGAGTCGGGACCCAAAAGTGGGTCACGGCCCCTCCCACACACACCTCATGGACAGAGAAGCTGCATATTCACAGCACAGACTCCGCCCACACACTCACCTCCTTCACTCCCCCTTTCATGGCATTTTTCAAATTCTGGCTGTTGGTCCCAAAACATATGACATCCGAAGGTGTATTACAATGCCTGAATAAGTTTTAATTAACACATTCTCTCCTATATTTAGGGGGCACTCACTTGGTAGAGGCGGTGCACTGCAGGCCCCCGTTAGAGGTGAGCGTCCAGTATTTCCCCGCCGCGGTCCTGAACGCGCACTTCCTGTTCTCACGGCAGATCTCCACTTGGAACACCTCCTGGTCGCCTTCTTCGTCCTGATTGGCTGACAGGTCCATACCTGCGCAGGGCACAAGGAGAATGAAGGTAGGTTAAGTAAAAAAAAAAAAAAAGAAAGATGATTTGCACATACAGTATTTCCCTTTGGTCAAGATCAGAGAGTAATGAGCAGCGTCAGACGGCGTGGATTAGAGGGGAGTGGGCACAGCTGCACTGAGACCCACGCACATCTGTCACAGTCCAGACAGACCAGTAAAAGATCAAAGGATTAGCTGCTAAAGACAATAGAAAAACATATGGAGCAGGAACCAACTGTTAATGCCACTTAAATATAGAGAATTGTCCTCATAGTGGCCGTGGCTAATGTGACAAATCCATTGAGCGCTAACAGTTAAGTTATAGCTGGCCATTTGTGGTGGTCGACAAACCTTTTGATATTGTATTGTGGTTTTAAGCCAGATTGTGCCTCATGGGCAACATCTGGAAAATGCACACTCCGCTTCCTGCTCGAGTAGGAAAAAAACTATTTTAGTGGTCATTGATAAATAAAACATGGATAAAAACATGGGAAGGCGGCCCATAGATATCAGTAGAAGAAAGTAGTACCGTATTTTCCGGACTATAAGTCACTCCGGAGTACAAGTCGCACCACCCAAAAAATGCATAATTAAGAAGAAACAAACATAAGTCACATTTTTGGGGGGAGTTTTATTTTACTAAATCTGAGACCAAGAACAGACATCTCATCTTGAAAGGCAAGTTAATAATAATAACAATAGAATAGAGGCTGAATAGGTGTACGGTATGCAAACGTAACACACTATTCAGCTACACGAAGCATAAACAACAAACTGAATAGGTGTTGGGTATGTTAATGTAATCAATATATAAGTCGCACCTGAGTACAAGTCGCAAAACCAGCCAAATTATGAGAAAAAGTGCGACTTGTCTGTCCAGTTTTCTCTCAGGACTTACAGTAGAAGACTTTATGATGGTATAATGATGCTATTTTATTGACGTGTGTGTGGGTGGGTAGGCTCTCAGTCGTCCATCGTATTGACATGAAATTTGTTTCCGTGAAATCTATCGGTAAAAGTTGTCCACCTTTTTCAACAGCTTTTAAGTGGTTCATTGTTCTCCAACTTTTCCCAAGCGTATCCTGATCCAGTTACACGGGCAGCAACAGGTTTTTATTTTGAATCCTGGCCCTGACTGGCGCAGAATTTGTGTCCTTGGCCAAGACACTTCACCCACTTTATAGTTGTGAAAATAGGAATACGAGTTGAGCAGACATACACATCCAACAGTCGAAGGGCAAAAGTACGACCTTGTACTACTCAACTGAACTAAATATGCACGTGCAATACTTTCAACAGTACCACAATGAACAATAGCTTCAATTATAGGCCCTTGTAAGCCATGAGTGTGAGTTTATACATGTAGCACAAGTGCAGACCTCATTAGCCTCCATTAACCCACATAGAGATTCACAGAAACCGAGATAAACAAACATGAATCACTATAGGACCCGGACTACTACAGCGGGCCACTCCCTTCATATAGACAACGCACTTAATATCACACAAAGCATCTATTGTATATGATGAGGTCACTGTGTGGATGGACCTATTGCCTCGGGCACAATGAGAAAAATACATGGACTGTCTGCGGATCTGTTGTGTAAATGTGTGCAGAGCCAGAAAGAGGCGACTGTTTCAGAAAATAAACTCATGTCTATAGCCCTTCCCCCAGAGCGACATTTCTGTCCATGGTTTTGTGGTGTCACTGATAGGATTCACAGGCCAAATATATTAGGAGCATGTGACACTCCTCGTAACAAAAAGATGAATGTTGGCTGATTATGTGGCAGAGGATATTATTAAACATTGACAAAAATAAATCTCTCGTTTTTTGGAGGGGACTTTCTCGACAATCAAGCATTATGAAAAGAAGTACTTCTACTCTGTCCAATTATAAAGCCAAACCGTGACAATACAGCTCATCTGCTCCCTGAAAGTAGTGAAACTGAAATCAACTCATCTCTGAAGAATGTGGACGTTAGAAATGCATTATAGGAAAGTTAGGCATGTGCACTGTCCCTGTTCAAATAAATAAATAAAATAAAAAAAATAAAAAATGAGCTTGGACCACAACTAACAATTGAAACTTCACTCACTCCTTTTATTGTTCAGAAACAAATATATCAAGTAAAAAGCACATATTTTAGGTATTTTACTTTCATTTTATGTGCCACCTTTTGCTCCACCACATTTAAAAAAGGTAAAAAAAAAAAACGTTTTTGAGGTTTTGTAAGTTAAAGTTGTCTTGATCAGAAACATAAGAATATTAATATCAGAACCTCTTCCAATAGATTTACAAGCTGTACTTTACTATATATTTGAAAGCAAATACTTGTATACCTTTATTTAAGTAGAATTTTCATTAAGTAAATCGTTTGCTCCTGTATCTGTACTTTTACTTGGTAAATGATTACCGTATTTTCCTATACTATATGTGTCGCACCAGCCAAAAAATGCATAATGAAGAAGAAAAAATGCATAAATTGCACTGGAGTACAAGTTGCACTTTTGGGGGGAAATTTATTTTACAAAATCCAAGACCAAGAACAGCCATTTCATCTTGAAAGGCAAGTTATAATAATAACAATAGAATAGAGAACAACAGACTGAATAGGTGCACGATATGTTAACGTAACACATTGATGGTTGTTCAGCTACATAAAGCATAAACAATGCTGAAGAGGCGTCCAGTATGTTAACGTGACATATTAATTAATATATAAGTTGCATCGGAGTATAAGTCGCAGGTCCAGCCAAACTATGAGAAAAAGTGCGACTTATAGTCCAGAAAATACAGTACTTCTTCCACCACTGCCAGCGAAGGAAATCTGATTAAAGTTTTTTAACATTACCAAGTTGACAACTACAGTTCAACTTTAGCAAGCAATGTTTGTAGGTCATGTAAGTGTGGTTAAAGAGCTCTTTGTGAGGGCCACTAGGGAACATTACATAAGTTAAAGCTGAGTATTTGTTAAAGAAACGGGACACCGCTGCTCTCCCGCTGAGGCCATGCACACAAGATTGAGTTTCTGCAGAAATATGTGGGATGAACACACACAGATGACTAGGAGGAGAGAAACATAACTAATGGAAACCACATGGCAGAGGGGAGAGCAGGGAGATTAGCTGTGAGCAGAGCACCGACAGAACGAGTGGAGAGCGAACAAGAGAAAGAGGAGCGAGAGCGGACACAGTAGCAGCGTTTATCACTACAGCAGCACACACCATCTGTTACACTCTCTGCCCTGAAGGACCTTATCCCAGCAAATCACCTCCTTCACAAACTCATTTATTGTACACACACTTAGAGCAGTTGTAAACAGTGTAGTAGTAGGCTGCAATGCATTGACACAACACAAATGCCATTTTGGCAAGGGGTAGCGTTTTAACTACTGTTGAGATTAATCTGAAGTTAACTTTCAGAGCTACTAATTGCTCAGTTATCTGATCTCACTTTTTTACTGTCAGAAAGAGGCAACAGAGATTACTAAGGTAGGCTGCACAAAAGTATTTTCTAATGCTAGCAAATCATTAGCAACCGTGATTATCTTACATCTGACACAATGCAATATGAAAAGTCTTTTGGCAACTGAAATATAGCGTGTAAATGTTTGAAGCTTTCTGTGCGTGTGGAATTGATGCTGACCTAAAGGTAATTTGGTATAACTATGTAATTTTGAACTTTTATCAGTTCCTGGCCACTTTAAATCCATGAAAAGCCATCTTTTTCCCATCCATATGGCACGGGCTGTCCCACGTTGACATGGATATCAGCTGAAATGCATCAGGCCTCATGAACCACCAAACATTCAAACTTAAATCATGCATGTACTGCAAATACTTGACATATCGCGCAACATCCCAAAAATATAATTTATTCATTTAATTATGCATCTTTACTGTGAGGGGGCTCACCTCTCCTCGTCTCCGTGTTGCCGCTATGTTTCGTCTAGGGTTCGGCAGCCAAACAGAAAATTTAAATACATCAGGCCTTCATAATACTCAACTTGCAAAAATCTCATTGTTGGTGTGTAGAGCTAGAACATGACTGAGGGTGCATTAGCTAAAAGTGCAAACACATTAAAATAAGGTTGTTTTCATTTGTTTGGCCTGTTTGGACACTACAGTGAATTAAATGTATTTGCTATACTAGTGACCAACCAGTTGTTCCATGACTCTTATCTATACATTTAACCTCCTGTTAGTCAATGGACAATGTTTGCTAGAAGTTAGTCTAAATGTTGCAATTTTAATGGAATTTAGATTTTCTCCTCTCATGAAGTTGTTGGCAATACCCAGCCCTAATCTCTACACGCCTTTCTTCCAAGATACAAAAATGTGCTGATGTTGTCAACTTTGAGGCACAAATGTAATGTTGGATAATAATAGCAACCAACTTGGCATCGAGGATTTCAAAGAGCAGTCACCGATACGGCTAAAAAGTTACACAAGGACTTGAAAGTAAATGGGCTTCCTCCCTCAACATTTCTTTCATTTACAATTCAAACAGGTTAGCCAACAGACCCTTTCGCTGCTTACATCATCAGTGACATCAGCTGGAGGCAGGAAGTGAGCAAGAGAAATAAGATTAAACTAAAACTAGCGATTATAAGTGTAAAACTACAACTACAAAATGTCGTCCTGTTGTGGCTTAAGGAGCAAGAACAATAGGAATGACATAAAAGATATTTCCAACAACAGTTAGACATTTGTTTATCGTTAGTATGACAACAGCTACAATGGATATAGACAGGGATCTAGCTTTCCGCCTCCAGTTAAGCCAGGAATGTTTACAAAAAATGGAAGGGTCTATGCTATTAGAAAGTATAGCAATCAAAAAGTATAATTGCCAATCACCGATAAATTGCTTCATGTATTCAACATAATAGGAAACCATTTGCCGCCAGTTTTCATGCCAATAAAACACAATAAATAGCAGCCAGTCAAAGAGTCAAATATCATAAAAGACTTCATCCAAAGTAATTGTAAATGTAAACAGTACATTTATGGATGCTCAGTAAACAGCCACAACTGTTCAGGACATTTACAGCCCTCATCTCTGCGCATAAGGATTTAGGCGTAATTTAATACATGTAATAAAATGAACAATAAAGACCAGTGCATGGAAGTTTGAGAGGAAGTCTGCTGCACGTGAGCTGCTTTCTTCCTTTTAACTTGGTCCAAGATCAGACCATTGTTGGCCAAACATGAGCACGAGTTTCTGTCGAGAGTGAAGTTCATGCATGTGGCAGACGGTTGAGGGAAAGGTTGCAGTTTGAGCCATTTGTCTGCGATGTACAAGTCCTCTGACGCCGTTCTAACCTTCCATTGTTCCTGTTTTAGGGAGGCCTGCACATTACAAGCAATAAAAATAAACAAACGTGGCGCAGTGCCGTATACTGCAGGATCACCATCATTGTACTAGATTTATTGTCGAACGATTAAGCTTCACATTGTAACAGGATGACACCGATTCAGGAGTGGGACAGCAATGTTTTGAAGAAACTTAAGAGGCCACAGGATAGGAGGAATAACATGCAATATTCGATAACTGTCCTGAATGTTGGGATAACGCTGTATTTAGGGATGTCAAGATTAACCGGTTTTACAATTACCGTGATTATAAAAGCTCAAGGAGGGTTCATCTTTTTGGGACTCATGGTAAATCGTTGTTTCTCATGAGCCACAGCGCGTAATGACGTCCAGTGCTAAATCCACCAAAAATGCATGAAGTCAGGTTAAATAATCCAATGTGCAGAGAGCTAATCCATTTTATATGATAATGGTAGAACGTTGCCAAAGGAAGAGTCCTAAAAGAACCATGCGCAGCGCTGCATTTGTTACATCACAGTTAATACCAAAGCATGTGCCATTTCAAAAAATATTTTTTTTTTAAACATAGGCTAAATGTTCAATGGGTTTTTAACTAAAACAACAATTAAATTAATATAAGAATGTGGATAAAATGTGCCAATCCCAGTCAGATTAAAGACTAGTGCTTTTGTGATATATTGTGTCTTCTTCTACAGATATTGCACCCACTATGGAACTGATCAGTACAAGCCCCGCCCTGGTGCCGGAAGTAAAAATCCCACTCAAAAATTGCATAGA
>OMNZ01110724.1:39506-52909 GCA_900303255.1 Lesueurigobius sanzi
GAACTATTGACACTTGTAACCTTCGCCAGACGCATGGTGACGCCTAGTAAAGGTCTTACCAACAGTTTTTTTCATAGATGAATGCTAAGAGACACTTATTTTATTGTTATCATCATTAGCCTTTTTTAAATTTAGCTTTTTATCCTATTCCAGTATTGTTACTACTGTTTGCAAACCTTTTTTCTTCCTGATGGCACATTTCCTGACTTTTTGCACCCCCCCTGTGTGATTCTGTCCTTAGAGCTGTTGTAACAAGTAAATGTCTCCATTGTGAGATCAATAAAGAACTATCCATCCATCCATCCATCCATCTCTCCATTTATCTACCAATGATACAAAAAAGTAGTACAATTTGTGACCATTCCTTGACATAATTTTCCCACTTATATCCAGAAGAACGGATAGTGTGGCGATAAAGCTTAACCCTGGGATTAAAAAAACAAAACAAAAACAAAGCAAGAACACATTCAAAAAGTAGATGTGGACCTGGATGATGAATTCAAAAATCCTATATGTTTAAAAAGGTGCCTTGAATGGACTATTCTTGATAGATATAGATCACGAAGCTCCTATTTCTCCCATTTTCTTTTCTCTTTCTGGCAAACCAAACTAGACAGTTTAAGTTTGGTTTGCCAGAAATGGTAATGGTAAGTCTCATTTGTAATCGACAGATGCTATTACTGATACAGTTTTCAGTTTTTATATAGTTCTGTTATTTTTGGAAGGGGTTTTGTTTCTCTAACTGGAAACTTTGTTTGAATTATATTATGAACAGGGTTAGGCAAAATAAGCTTAACTTCAGCCACAAATTATGAGTAAGGATGTTGGCTTATACACACAATAAGTTAAGATATCCTTTTCTGTATCTTTCTTTTTACGGTGTCCTAAATTTGTTTGACCGAATAAACTGCTGCTACAGAAGGGTGTGCAGACAGTGAATGGGTTGGGAATGTTGGCAAACAGTTTTTATATTCAGTATCAGCCATTCGTAGCATCAATTACTTCCAGACAATTTGGCTACAAGTCTTTCCCCAGAGTCCTCGCTACGACGTGTCATAAGCCAAAGTGTGTGCACAGGCAAATTCATAATTAGGTGTCAAGTAGTAGCTTTGCATCCAAGTCTACAAACACTGTATCAGAAAGGACGTGAAATGTGGCTTTATTTCTTGAACAAAGGTTAGCCAACTTGGTGTTCTGCCGGTACGGATGGAGAACATTGATTGATATTTAGGAGACAGCTGCATACGCCTACCAACTAAAATGAAAAGGGAGGAAGGAATTTTTTCAATCTCGCTCAAGGCAATGTCCCTGGATGTGCACACATAGTGCCTTTGTTGCAAAAGGAGGATCATCCAGCATGAACCTTTTAAATCTCAACTTCTTTAAGCAACTTGTTACAGCTATAGCAACCTCCATCAACAAAGGAAGCAGCCGAATAAAAAATCATTTCAAAATACAGTATTATTCTGATATAGTTTAACAAAACATTAAAAAAACAAAACCGATTGCTTGATTCTCTGACCTAACCGGATTAATTATGGATGCATGTGCGTTTTTGACCAGACCCATCACCACCGCACAGCCTGCAGGGATTATCACAGCAGCCAAGGCCTCATTTCCTGCCATCGGGGGGGTGAAGGATACAGGGAGGGTGTCACAGCTGAACCAGAGCCAAATATAACAGGGGCTGCCAGTTGTTCACCATTTTTTATACCACAAGATGAGACTCAGAGAAAAAGTATTTAAAGCAGCAGGGGCGTCCAATCTTTTTGTATACAGTAAGTGTATGTGGCATATAGGGCCACAGATCGGGTTCATTTAAGAGAGGTTTAAACCTTTCCTTTAGTCTGGAACCTTAACGCAAGCTCTTTCTGACAATAGTTTGAGGTTTTAATGGTGTAGAATTGTTCAACTTGCAGAAAAAGTATCTCTGGCGATGTGTGCCAATTCAACAAGAAGTGTGTGGGCCACCAGAAATTGGTCCGAAGGCTGCATTTGGTCCAAGCTTTATCAAAAGGTTATGGCATTTTTGTCCTGCCAGGCTAGCAAACTCTGGCATGATGAAAAGGCCATATTAGACTTGCAAAACTGACTTTGGAAGAGCTGCAGACTACAGTTTTTAGTGTGGATGGACAGAAAGGTTTGTCTGACTCAAATGTTTGCTGACTCATCACCTTCTGAATTGTTCCTATAGGAAAAAGTGAGTGTTCCTAGCAACCAGTCCAACAGAGACGGTTTTCATGAGGGAGAGCTAAAATGTTAAGGTCACAATATGTCAGTTTTAATTACATAATGGACGAGGCATCGGCTCTTTTTTTGGTAGCCCAACTATGCGGCTACACAAACGTACCTCTATGTTTGAATTTACATAATTACGAATTTGCAAAGCTCTGTAAAGGCTTGCCCAACTTGAAATGGCACTTGCATTGACAGTATTTCAATTTAAGCCTTTGTTGTCGTTGCCTGTGCCCTGACTTGATGTTGATTCTGCATATGCCATTTCATACAAAATCAAAATGTTTGCGAAAGCCTCTGGAAATCAGACTGACTTGTACTTCGTCGCACATTCACCCCAAACCCATTCCCAGGTGTTCGCAACTGGATTAGCCTAGCATTAGCGCAGCATGCATGCATAGATAATTCACCATTATGTGTGAGACTCTCGAAATCCGATCCAAACGCTGTGCAAAGAAAAACAAGCTTTCTCCACGCGCAATTAACAGCCAAACCAAAGAAATCTCAGAGGATTTTCCACTCTGTCCCCTCACATCCTGATAAGGCACTAAGAGCAGTTGGCTATAGTGGTTACAGTAGTAGCCTTCAGGATGTGGTCCATTTAGCTAACGAACTAGCTCCATCATCCATGGCTCTTCTTCAGTTTTAAAAGGGCAGGACTGAGCAATTAAGAGGCCATTGGGCTTGGGATAACCGGGCAATAATAGTGTCTCTGTGCATACGAGAGCTGTGAAAGTGTCTCGATGGGAGCTGATGACTGCCTCTGCATGTATTGAGGAGTGGAGTAATGGTTTAGTCATAATGGACAGCTGTAGATGGGATCAGCATTAGAAATAATATAACCAAGTGGCATAAATTCTATTCTGATTCTGATGAAGAAAAAGTTATATTGAATGTTTGTACGTCAGTGACATAGAGGGAAAGGTTCCATAGGATTCTGACTCACTAATAGACCCTTTCATTATTTGTAAACATTTGGGGCTTAGCTGGAAGCGGAAAGCTAGATCCCCATCTATTTCCATTGTAGCTGTTGTCATAGTAACGATAAACAAATGTCTAACAGTTGTTGGAAATATCACATAAAACCTTATTTTATCGTCTCAAATGTCATTCCTCTTGTTCTTGCTCCTAAAGCCACAACAGGATGACATTTTTTAGTTGTAGTTTTACACTTATGATAGCTAGTTTTAATTTCATCTTATTTCTCTTGCTCACTTCCTGCCTCCAGCTGATGTCACTGATGATGTAAGCAGTCAAAGGGTCCATTTCTCAACAGTATAACATGGTTGGCACTGCAACCTCTACATATGTCACTTCCTGTGCCCATGTCCAATAACGAAGTGAAAAACAAAAACAGCTAAAAAATCTCAAACCAGGGAAAACTAGGTAAAAATTCTACCAAACTCTTGAGTATAATTGTGTTAGCTATGTTTTTGTGAAAATGTTGTCTAATGTGTCATATGCACAAGTGGTTCAGCAAATCGCAAAGACTGAAAGCAACAAAATATCCCGTCGTCTTGGCACATTATTTTGTTTGAAACCTGCTAAACCTGTAGTTTCCTCTACAGAATACCGACATGTTCTTGTATTGGTTTAGCAGTTCATGTTTCAGTATTCTCTGAAATGCTAAAGCTCCTGGACCTGCTTCAAATGTGCACAGTGGACAAAATGTTCTCGAATCTAACCACAATCCCCGTCACAAAATGTACAACTAACCATAATCGATCAGCCCCAATAGCGTTTGTTAGCACTATAGCCAATGTCATATGCAGCTTCAGACCAATTTGAGTCTCTTGAAGTGCTTACAACCCTTTCAAAAAAGATACATTTATTTTGCTTCTGCTATACAAACAAGTTTCCCCCCAAAGCAGTGATTGAACAAAGACTGAAAATATTTAGGAGGCTTCTGACATCATGGTCCTAAATGAAAACCTTGTGAGGTGCTGGGAGCATTTTGGTCTTGACTGGGCACAATCCGTAAACGCCAGTAAACAAACTTTCATTGAAAACACGCAGCAGCAGACACTGAAAGGCCATTGTACTTTTGTACCTTAATTACTAAAACGCTGAACTTACTGGCATCTCAGGACAAGAGTCGGTTAAGTTAAGAGATTTTGGAGTGACCTAGTTGCAGATAATGGAAGCCAGGCTGACTTTTACCCCTAAACTTGGCTCAGGTTCGGCCCAGCGTAGAGCCACCGCACATGGGAACTTCGTGCAGCTGCCGGTCTGCAAACATCTGGGGCCAGTTTAATTTCTCTCAACGTTTAATCCACATCGCAATCATCCGGTTGTTGGCGGGCAGAACGCCGTCTTCCACTGAAAGATTTTTTGGCATTGGTCTGATTCATGTGGCCGAAAGAGCATTATAGATGGATTTGGGCATGAGGGCATTACGTTGATACGTTTTCCCATCATCGGTCACTATTGCAGATGCTTTGTGTGGGATTTACCGGCCATTCTTTCATCGACACACAATCTCAGGACCTGATGTGACTCATATGTGCCACTGTTGGTCTTTTCCTTATAATATTTCAGCTTTTTGCACTTACTACAGCCACCATTTTGTGCCGATCAGCATTGTTGCATGCCAGATGAAGGGAAGCAAATCATTTTCTGACAAGTAAACAAAGCAGCCACACACTCAAAGCATTGTCTGAAATGATTCTCAAAATTCTCAAAAACCTCACCCCGTTCTCTCCACTGACCACAGACTAATTATAGATTCAGACGGGAATCAATTTTACTCCCCATCTGTATCAGACAGTCGTTCCCGCTCCAAAACAAGCATCAATTTGGCGCCTTTCAATCAGACTTCATTCATTCGCTCACAGCCGCACCGTTGGATGGGTGGCACCGCTGACAATGGGCTCTGGAGGCAACCACTCAAAAGGATCACGGCGCTGAGGTTGGTGGGACGGGGGGAGGGGTGTGTGAAGACGCAAGGAGACAGATGAGGAAGTGATGAAAGAACGACGGCAGACCTGACATGATGGAAATGTCAAGAGAGCGTGGAAGAAGAAGAGACACATGGCTACACTGTGCTGTATTAGTTCAAGCCAACCATTGGTCCTCGATTCTCCTAGGAATGTAGATGTACACTGATTTTGGAGGTAGGTACACAGAGTAACCATATCACAGATTCAGAAATGGCAAAAGAGTACAATAATAACCTGTATGGCCTAACTGAATGGATAGAGCCATCTTGAGCACCACTTGTACGGTGCCAAGAGGAAACATGCCCGGTCGCCATGACAACAAGCCCAGGAATAATGATGATTCAGGCCCTTTGAGCTATACAACTATGGCGGTTTAAGTGGGGCCAAATAGATGGTAAAGAGAATCCCAAATCACCAATTAGTCAACTTCTCATCAGATCAGAATGCGAGACGGGCCCTGTCCCGGGCTGTTTTACATTTGAAAGACCACACACGTGCTCATTAGGCCCCATGCGTGTTTACCGAGACTAATGCATTGCTTTGTTGAGCTCTTCGTGCTTGTTGTGCCGGGTCATACCGTCAGAAAATCAAATGCACAAAAGCTTCAAAGCACCCTCCCCAGTGTGGCAGAATGCTAAAGCGAAGATGTTCCATTCTTTGTTTAAAGATTGTGTCCAAAGTGTGGACTTGCCTTAAACACTGTGGAGGAAGGAATATTCACAAATTACATGAAATAAACATAGACAGATGTTGTGAATGAACAGGCCCCCATAATGTGATTTTCCTTCCACCAGATCCACAGTAGCCAGGAAATTCAAACTTTGAAATGCAAACAGATAATAACACTGCAATGGATAGTTTGTGGACAATATGGTTCTCTCAAAACTCAAATAAATAGCCTATGAATGGTCCTGTCTGTGCCCTGATAAATGCCTTATGAAGACAAGTGATTGTTACATTGTGTGATGTATGTAGGCCATGTACAGGGTCCTATATCTGACTCTTTTGGATTGGGGCAGACCGCAGGGGGGATGCTGTCAGACATACCATCACATTAACCCCTTCTTTGCCACTGGCCTCAAATGCCACCACACACCCCCTCCACTCTGAGCCACCAGGCCCACCAGGCCTGCACTATGGCACCACACCCACCTTGCCGGGTAGAAACGTTCCTCTCGTTGCCAGCGGTGAGGACGACCTGTGGGTGGCTCTGCTCCAGGACAAACAGCTCGTCCTTGCCCATGCGCCCACTCTTCCCAGACTTCATGGTACCGGAGGGCCCAGAGGGGGCCAGGTACAGGCCGTTACAGTCTCTAAAGGCCACCTTGCCAGAGCGAAATTCCAGCGTATAACCCGTGTTCTTGTCTGGCGTGGCCATCAGTGCGCCATCGTTGCGCAGGAAGCGGTTGTCGGAGGTCTGCAGGTGGTACCGTTGATCCCGAAACACCAGTGTTATCATGGAGTCCACGCCCCACGGCACATCCCGGTCGATAGCGATCTCATCCACCTTGGAGCTCAGGTGCGCATAGCGTTTACGCGTCAGACTGAAGATGTTGACCTGTGGGTGCATGGCGATGTGTACGCTCCATTTCTCCGCCACGGACACGGTTTGGGCAAAGCAGATGATGCGGTCTTCGGTGCCGCCCAGGTAGCGGCCGTGCTGCTCAGACTGCAGCGACCAGCGGCCGTCATCGTGAGCCGTGATGATGAAGCGGCACTCTCGGTCCGGGGTCTCGCTGTCCCCTGTCACGTTGCCGTCCTTATCTGCTGCGATGTAGCGGCCCAGGTGGGACTTGAGGCAGAAGACGTTGCCGCTGGACTCATCTCCGCTCTGCTCCAGAGTCCAGATCTGCTTCTTCTTCAGACTCGTGGCAGATGCGTTGATCTTGAAGCCAAACGTCTCGGCGGTGAGGTACTTATTCCCGCAGTTGATGAGACCAAACTGGATCTGCAGCATGTCGCTGGTCCCGTTGGCTGAGCCGTTGGTTGTCATGGTGTCTGCTCCGGTTCTGTACAGAGGGATGCGGCTGAAGGCTGATGCTGCCTCGCGTGCTTCTCTTTGTTTGGGAGTGTGTTGGGGCTGACTGTGCGCGCGCGCCGCCGGTCCTCTCTGTATGCCTGTCTCAGCAGCGCGAGCCCGCCGCCACAGCTGCAGCCTTTATACCCATCAGTGACGTATTTAGACAAGCCACGCCCACAACCAATACTTCCAAATCTCACATACAAAATGAAATGTCCCAGAATCTGTGCTCACTATAAGAACAACCACACAGCCTTTGAAACAATGCACGGTAAACCTTTACTCCATTTGGCCATCATGCTGCAAGTGCTTTCATTGTTTGTGGAATTTTTTTTTAAAGCAATTATTCAAAACACCTCTAGACATACTGTACATTGCTACATGTTTTCTTTTATGTACAGCAACTATCATGATAGGATCTCTCCAAAACGCTCTTATCAGATGGACTCAGCATTCATATCATGAGGATGTACTGAGCACAAAGCCTCATTCATGTCCACATCAGAGGCAGGAAAGACCCGGCTCCACAAACAAAGAGGCCAAAGAGATCACACTGGCATCTCCTCACTGAGCTACTGCAACATATCACAAATATATGGATCCTAAATTCAAGTATCTAAGAAGTTGTGTAAATCTAAAACTATTACCTTCTCCTTAATGCAACATTCTGTGTATTGCATGCACTGGTTTGTGTATTAAACCTCAATGTTATTTTCATAAGCAAATCCTATTGGTGACCTCTGGTGCATGCTTGTGGTGCCTTCTGGAGCGCTGTGTAATCTGGTCTGAAACGGTAATCTAATGTACCGAGGGTCTCACTGCAGAATATAAATCCAATCAACACCGTGCATCTTCAAACAAATCCAATTCCAGTGTAATCCCAGCTCCAGAAACACTTCAGTAACGTAACACACTTTGCGATGCAATAGATTTGTGTTGGACAATATTTACGTGAAAAGAAATTTGTGCCATACATGGAGTCAAATGTCAGAATCCTTTCTTGTCATTGTACTGGTGAAGGAGAATGCAGAAAGCTGCAGAGAAAGACCAAAATGTAAAATATATAGTGAGAATTAACTTGTCTTTCTTTATTTAAGAATTGGGTTGACTTCCAAAAGCTCAATCAATATTTCAACTAGCATTTTGCAAAATGGAAAAATACTCACACATCCACAAAGAGAAGTATAACTTTTTATTGTTTAATCACACCACATGTGACGTTTTGGACCACATGGCCTTTTTAAGGCATAAAGTGTTTGAGACACACCTGTTATGGTCAGCTGACCACACTACGCATCACAGTAATAATAAAAGCCCAAATAACAGTGGTGCTGCAGAAATGTACACACAACTGTTAACTGTCTTATGTTAATATCAATCTAGATTTGGAGTTACAAAAGTGTACAGTTATATCCATGTTAGAGTCCCAGAGTCACAGAAATGGTCTTTGAAGTCGACCTCTTCATTGAGGTCTTTAGGGCTAGTGTTGTCAGAGTAGATCCAGAGGGCTTCCCTTTTGAGCAATAAACAGTTAAATATATGATTGTGTTTATGATTGTGGTCAGCATAACTACTTAGATCTAACAGTTTGCTTTGTGCAACCTTTACCTTCTTCTGGTTCTGGAATCTGGATGATAGTATTAAAGTACTTCTTAAAATACTTTAATACTTTCCCCCAGGTGCATCAAAATTGTGTAAAGTACTTTCATATTTCACCATTGGCCTGCACACAACTGCAGGATATTTCAACTGCGGCCTGGATTGTAATAGTAGAATGAACAATAGCCTTTCACTATACATTGCATTCTGGGTAGTCTGTATAAAGTGTCTCACATATCAACTTCACACAGCCCAGCCTTGGAAATGTGACCTATCAAATGATTCTGCTCTGAGTCAATAGTTAAAAAAAAAAAAAAACTGAATGGGGACCTGAGGAGTTTCTGTAACAACAGCTACTGTACAATCTCTTACAACTCAAGAAATGCTGTATTCAATTGACATGAAATCTGAAATGGTTGTGACCAAATGTTTGAAACATGTCGTACGTCAGGTATTATTAAAATACCGTTGCAATGATAAGCATATGACTGTGGGCTGACGTGGTCTAAGTGTTTATCATTAGGGCTGAGGGATCTTTGCTATAAACTGTAATCCGCAATGTGGGACTTTCTCACAAGATTTGAGATTTCATGTCACAGGTGGGCATCACTCATTTACAATTGCTGTTTTCGAACCAGACGATTGAGGAATATTCATTGACGAATCTCAAACATTAAATCTTCCTTAAATTGCTATCTTCTTGACCAATAGACAGAGTGCGGCATAGAACTAACGGCATACTAAATAACGGGCCAAACGCACAGGACAAATTTCCTTATGGGGCCCTCATGAACTCTGTAAGAATTTAAGATGTTATGATCTGGCCTCTTACTACCTTTGGATGGCGAGGCATCTGAGTTGAAAACTCAGCGCATGGATTTTATTCCCACAGGACAACAGAATTTCCCCCTCCACACACAACAAGCCAACCACCAGACAACTCTACACAGCCTTTTATAGTGAGGAGTCCAATCAGGGTGACGAGGGGCACCTGGCCTACACTCATGGGAGCGCCTCCAAGCAAGTGCCCCAACCAATCACCTCAAAGAAAAGAAACTGTTGAGAAACTTGTAAACAAACAACTAACTTTTATCTGAAAACTAACTAAATAAGGATCTTTAGCAGTAAACACGAAGATTAACTGTTAAATATATGTAATGTCATAAATAAATAGATGAATAAACACAATGGAACAAAGTAAATATACAAATTTAGGTGGAGGCATACACCTGAGTGTCTGGAGAGCACAGTTTTTGTTTCAGTGAGGGGGGCCTGTCAGCTCCCCCATAAGCTTCTCTTTTTATTCATATTATACATCACATTGTTATAGATCCCTCGCTCTGATCTCCTTCCTTTGTCATATCAAATAATCCCTGCCATATTTTGCTCTCTATCTTCAGCCTTGCCTTTTTAGCTCAGGCACGTCTCCGCTGCTCTCACGCACTCTCTGAAGGGGAGATAACCAGTCATTTGCATTGTCCCCCCGCCCTGCCGCTATATAATGGTAGCCCAAAAGACAGAGGACTTGGGACGGGCGGAGGGCGGCTATCGTTGTTCTCTTGAGCTTTGAGGCCGTTGCCAGGGAGACGGGGGCTGCTGCTGCTGCTGTCTCCGATGAAGGGCAAGGACCCGGCGCGTGCAACCAACCAACACACTGACACACTGACACACAAAACAGCCACTGCAGCACTGCGTCAGGGCGCACAAAGACCAGCCAATCGGGGGGCCATCTCCGTTACACACCTCTGCGCGCAGACCAATCGCGACGCCCAAGATCAATCGCGACGACCAATCAGAAAGTGGGTATACGTTAACAATGTCCAACCAGTGGTATTTACATACTGGGTTATAGACTCCATTAATTTAATTGGGATCAGAGAGTTCACTTGGATGAATAGATGAGGTTTCGTTATTGCGTTGCCGCATTGTCGCAGCTGTAGATGGAATTAAGCGTGGCTCGTAGAAATGGGCTTCATGCAACAAAGATGGATGTATAAGGAAGCGAGGAGAGGAAAAGGAGTGTGCGTGCATAAATCTGGGAGAGGAAGGGAGTGAGAATGGATGTGACAGTTTCACAATACTGACACCTGTAGTGGAACAAGTGGTCGCTCTGTAAGTGGGGAAGATGGATTTGAAAACACCGTTAGAATAGCCTATTGTGGCATATGAAGAGGGATTTTGGTGGAATTTCAGAGGACCGTGAGAAAAATTGCCACGCTTTTAGCCTTTTTTGGAAATTGTTAGCTCAAGATAATTGTTTGATATATCTGCAATTGTTTATTTATAGCATGTAACCCGAAGAAATTTCATCTCGAACATGCCCAAGTATCATTCAGTGAACTTTATAACTTGTTGATTCAGCAGAAGTCCTTCTTTTTTACCGGTTATGCCGTCGTGTTTGTTTTGATGTGGACGGACCATGTGTTTTTTTTCATGTGTTTCTCCATTTTGCCTGGCCAATCCAGTCTAATCCAATTGTGACAGAATTCAAGCTTTCACTGCAAGATTAAAGAGCCTGTGCTGTGTAAAACAAACAAACATTTTCAATTGTATTCTTTGTTTTTATTGTGAAATATGCAAAGGTGTCCAAATGTACTTCAAAACCCCTCCTTAAAGGCACAGTAGAGATTTATGGCTCTATACAAGGAGCCGAGTCTTTGGGATCCTTTCATTTCAAAGAGCCGTACTTAAGACTGGCTCTTTTATATATTGTTTTTTTTTTTTTATGACGCCAGATAAAGAGGTCATAATATGAGTAGATATTAGACTTACAGGCACATTTACTTTTTTTAATTAACCAAAAGGGCTAAAACTGCACACTCGTCGGCCTGGGAACCATCTAGCCCATCCGTCCATAGGAGTGGATCCCTTCCCCAATGTGGTTCTCCTCGAGGTTTCTCCGTTTTGTCCCACATGGTTTTCTTGAGTTTTTCCTTGCCATGGGGGAGGGTCTAAGGATGAGGAAAACCCCAGGCTGACATTTTGTTTGATGTTTGATATTGACTTGTTTTGTGTTTGTACCGACCTCTGAGATGACTCCTGTTGTGATTTTGGACGTTACAAAAACTGATTGATTGGACTGAACCAGGTCTAAACCAGTGCTGAAACAGAACAAAAACTGGACTTGACCAGAGCTAAATCAGGGTTAAACAAGATTAAACCAAATGATGATGGAGGTGAATTTTATTCCTTAAAAACGTGTTTGTGAATAAAATTTTGTGCCACAGCCACTGAAACAAGGCCACATCTGTCAAATAATTTTCAGAGCAAAAATCTTTCATTTCGGTCGCCTTTTCTGGTGTTGTGCTGATTCTTGAGTCCATTTTGGGTAAATCTATGTCACATTGACTGAAAAAAGATCCGGCTCTTTTCACAATTGAGATCCAGTTCGAACCGTTCACCTCAAAGAGCCGTTCTAAAGAGCCGATTCGGTCATGGACGACACATCACTAAGGCACAGCATGTAACATTTCACCCAATTAGAATAAAATACAAGCACCTATTTTATTACAAACATTTTTTATTGTTGAAAAATGTAAAAACATGTGTCTTTGCTGACTCTCCTCTCCTAAGACCTGAATTGTAACTTTACTGGGAGCGTGGCGTCTAGCTGCTCATTGGGATGTTTTGTATTTGGCAACAGTATAATTCTAAATGTTGCACAGTGTACCTTTAAATGTTGGTGGACTATTGATGATAGTAACTCAGCATACGCTTTTATACTAATCTATATACCAATGATGACGCCAACAGCAGCCTTAATAGCACTGGATTGGTAGCCTCTGCTAAATCTGTGCCGTGTCCCATCGAATATCCCTGGAATTAGATGAAAATGTGGAGATTATAATACACATAAATATGATTAAAAAGATACAGGGTCAACATGCGTGCCGTTTCCAAAGCATTAACCTACATTGGGCTGGTTTCATGCCAATCCCAACGCTGTATCTTGTGATTTTGTGGTCATGCTGTGGTCAGATGATGTCCCAGGTATAGAATCAGGCAGAACACATTAGCCCCATTTAAAAGGACTGGATTTGGTGACGCCCTGTTGTGCCCTGGAGGTTACAGATGCTTCACTATTGATTATATTGATCAGAACAATGGCGGCACATGGTAGGCAACAGACGCCCCCTCGTTAGGTCTTTTTTGTCACTCCCACTGGGATAATATTACAACTAAACATACTACTGCTCCTGCTTCACTTCATAAAGTACTTCTCAATACCAGTATATATACAGTATATATACAGTGAAGAAAATAAGTATTTGAACACCCTGCTATTTTGCAAGTTCTCCCACTTAGAAATCATGGAGGGGTCTGAAATTTTCTTGGTAGGTGCATGTCCACTGTGTGAGAGATAATCTAAAAAGAAAAATCCAGAAATCACAATCTATGATTTTTTAACAATTTATTCGTGTGATACAGCTGAAAATAAGTATTTGAACACCTGTCTATCAGTTAGAATTCTGACCCTCAAAGACCTGTTAGTCCGCCTTTAAAAGTCCTCCTCCACTCCACTGTATTATCCTGAATCAGATGAACCTGCGTGAGGTCGTTAGCTGCATAAAGACACCTGTCCACCCCATACAATCAGTAAGACCCAAACA
>OMNZ01110725.1:16819-32720 GCA_900303255.1 Lesueurigobius sanzi
GGCAGAATGTCAGGGAATGTAAACTTATGCATTTCATAGAATATGAATGATAACACAAAAACCTTTATTTCACTCATGGTTAGTGGTTGCATTTATTGTCAAAAAAACTGTTTGTTTACGCTTTCCAACTAGAAACTAGCCAAATGTCCCTGATCAAAAGTTTACATATTGTGCATCTTGAAACAAACATACATTTTTTGAGAGTCCAATTTTGTCAGAGTCCTGTATTTCAGCTGAAGTGAGTTTCCCTTTGCTCCTGAACTATTTTCCTGGCAGTTGTTGAAGGTCATGTAAACACTAGATCAGGGGTATTTGAGTAGTTTGTGTTTCATTATGATTTCAAAAGAGTAAACTCAGTTCTTTAGCAACAAATGGCTTCATACAACCACTAACCATGAGAGGAAAAAAAATATTTTTGTGTTATCGTTCATATTCTATGAAAATGACCAAAAGATTAAAAGGGTATGTAAACAGCTGTATGTTTGTCTTTCTTCCCACTGTTTTTGTGCATCAAAAAGCTTTGCAATGTGTGAATAATTTGTTGTTGAAATAAACAAAGTGCATTTCTCGGTTTCTCATTGAGAGAAGACGATGGCACTCCCTCACACAAGTTCACACAAAAGGAAATAAATGATTTTAACCTCAAAATTGCACAAAATTACTCAACCAAATCCTGTTTTGTGCCACAGTAATAAGAAAGCTAAGAAATCTGTGGGAAACACTGCACTATTTTGTCTTTGGATAGACAATTCCCCTCCATCCTCCGCATAGTGTGAAAGAGTTTAGCATGACATGTACTCATTAGGTGTGCGTGTACAGCGCTGGTCAATGCTATGATCTCACCTTTGGAGTCGGGAGCTGCTGGGCGCTCTCCCTTGGCCAGGCTGCTGCTGTTGGTGCTTGAGGAGTGGGTGCTGTTGTTGGGTGAGGACATGGAGGGCCGCCTCTGGTTGAGGAACACTCCTGGGGCCATGGGCTGATGTCCTCCTGGAGATTTGACTGTCCCAGTGCTGAACTCAGGATCCGACATATTGCCATCATTAGAGTCTGCGTTGTGATCAGAGCTGCTGTCGTGAGAGAGTCTTGGGGGATCCTCTATCACCAATGGCTTCTTTTTGGTACTTTTCTTCTTTTTCTTTGTTTTTTGTTGCTCCTCCTGTAAAAGTCAATTATACTATTAAATACAAATAACACGTGTATATTATGTTAGCTTTCATCAACTATAAATAAGAATACTTTTCACCTGTGACTTATTCGGAGCCTCAGAATGACTAAATGCACCTCGTACCTGATGCGAGAGCTTGGCTGCAGCAGCTGCCAGGCCGGTTTCTATTGAGGCCACCCGTGCCCCGTCTCGGGCTGGCCTCTCCATTCTGGGAACTGACGGTCCTACACGAGCTGGGGGCACAATAAACACAACTTACAACACACTCAGGGACAATGAATGAGTGAATAATAATACTAATAATAATGTGATGTGATAAAAATGAATCATGTTAGTGCATCTACCTGTGGGACTATATGGCGTATCGTCACTGCTTTTCCGCTTTTTCGATCTTGATTTAAAAACGGGATTATCTTCTTCTGATTCCAATGAAGGATAAACTGCAAATAAAAATGAGGAGAGCATTTAAAAGTGTAAAAGGTAAATAGCATTTTACTATGTCTTCCCGAGAGAAATGAGTGAACATTTTCAAAGAATGATTGGGAAATTTAGATTTAGGAAAATAGTGATAGTGCTAACAGGTGCTGCTGCTAACAGTCTGCATGCCTGATGTATCAACATGTGGCTTCTGAAGTCTAAATCTGGCATCAATCGATCCATTAGCAGAGGATGGCAAGAATTATGTTTGCTTCATTTGCAATCCACCCTTTTTGTTTCTCCAAATTGTGAAATACTTTCCACAGCAACATTTTGTATGAAGTCCATCCAAAGCCAGCTGGCGGAGGCATTCCCAGCTTGTCAATAAGCTATTAACACCCGTTCTAAATAGGTAGTTCCATTACTTTTTGAACTAGTAATTATTGTCTCATTTGTTGGTCATGGCACATCATCACCCTGAAAACCCATGTTTAGCTTGTGGAAGCTGGCAGGCGTTTCTTCTTTTGTAAACAAGCTGGATTCAAAGTTGATGGGCTGATTATCAGATATTAAATCAATAGATTACATGCACAGCTGTCCCACAGCTGCACCATGGCACTCTTTCTGTTCAGGCTTCAATATAGCTTGCATCTAAATCTGTGTGACAAGTGGGATGTACAGTACAGTAAAATGATGGGCCCCACTTTTGAGAACCAGCTCAATAGTGACAGCGTTGATTATCACTGGTATGAAGACGTACCATAGTCTGAATCTTTGAAACAGGCGTCCATATGGTCCTGGTCATCGTAGTCTAGGCTCTCCATGCTGCTGCTCCTCCTGGGTTTCTTGGGGACGCGTTTGCTCGGCCGCTTGCTGCTGTTGTTGCCGGTGGTGGCGCCCCCGGATTTCCTGCTGGCCTGAGTGCTGTGAGAGTTGCTCTTGGACTGGCTGTTGCTCCAGGGCTGCTGTAAACTATGTGAGGACGACAGGTTGGCCATGGACAGCATGCCCTGGATGGCCTCCTGTGTGCTGGGAGACGCAGGCGGTTGACTGTAAGTACAATCATGACAAATCAAACAGTTACACCATGATCACAGAGCTGCCCCACACTCTCTCAAGGCTTCTGGCCCAGGCAACTGGCCCCTCTCCTGGCCATGACGGAAGAAGGAAGCCATGCATATACAGTATGTTCCCCATGTGGCAAAAGTGCTGGTATTTGGTTGGGTCAAATTATATTTTCAACCGTAAAACGAATAACAAATGAATAGTAAACGTAAAGTGAAAAATGTGTTATAATTGAGGTAAAACTCATTATTATATAAGGCTCATTGGACAATATTTAAATCAATCAACTAAAATTACTTAGAAAGAATGTTAGAAAAGAAAAGAAGAAAGAAAGTGGATTGGCTGGGTCTCTGGCAATCAAATTAGGCACTACAGTTAATTTCCCTTTTATGAATGAATTTTGTACAAAAATGTAAAATATAAGCTGCTCTTTCTTTCACTGCTCATTTGTACATTTCAGTGTGGTGGAAGTAGACCATCAAGAGTCAACCAAAACAGTAAAAAGCAAATGAAGGGAAGGGCCGGGAGCCATAGAGCTTTTGATAAATGAAGAGGAGTTGAAACAAACAGCTTTGCAACAACAGGAGACGTCTAAACTGTAGCTTTAGTCTGCAGTCCAACTTTAACTCTGACAGAGTTACAAATACTGCCATTTCAAACCATTCCGTCTGTCACCGTGTGTCCATTTGTTTGTCAATGACTTGGCCCATTAGTGAGCATAAGAGGTAAAACTCATTAAGGGCCATGGGACATGTCCCACGGGAGACATTTGCTTTCCACTTTCCTCTGGATAATTTTTCTCTGTTAGTTTTTACGTAAATATACAAAACATTTCACGTGTATTTTGGTGAGAAAGGAGCTACATGATATTTTTCACTTTGATCAGGGCATTTGCTGTAGTTCAGGAAGGGAAAGTGTGTTTGGAAAATAAGGAAGGAATTCATTTTGGTCCGTATTATTGTGATGAGCAAACAAACAAACAAACAAACAAACAAACAAACATCAGATGTAACCAAAACACATGCACCAAATTAAAATCCAATAGCCAATTTGATTTTCTAAACATATCATACATGAAGAGCTGTGTGACCAGGTGTAATTCAGACCCTGACCCCCAGCAGAACGTACCTGTTTGTGCTGTAGTCAATGCCCCCCACTTGCTTGCTGGCCTGCAGCAAGTCCAGAATGCCCGCTGCACTGCCACCTTTTTTCTTGACCTTGGAGTTGCGACTTTTGATGTCGGGTTTGGCCTCGGTGTCTATGTGTAGAGTTTCTTCATCTGACGAATCAACGCTCTGATAAGAAATAAGAACAGGGAAAAATATACGATTATTCACGATTATTGGAATTAGGACGAAAGTACAGAGAATTTCTCAAAATCTTACAATAAGTACTGCCTTCAAACTTGAGATTTAGGGCATGTTTAGTGCAGGTTTAGACCAAGTTTAGAACAGGTTTAGACCAAGTTTAGACCAGGTTTAGACCAGGTTTAGACCAAGTTTAGACCAGGTTTAGACCAGGTTTAGACCAGGTTTAGGGCAGGTTTAGACCAGGTTTACACCAGGTTTAGACCAGGTTTAGACCAGGTTTAGACCAGGTTTAGACCAGGTTTAGACCAGGTTTAGGCCAGGTTTAGACCAGGTTTAGACCAGGTTTAGACCAGGTTTAGACCAGGTTTAGACCAAGTTTAGACCAGGTTTAGACCTAGTTTAGACCAGGTTTAGGCCAGGTTTAGACCAGGTTTAGACAAGGTTTAGACAAGGTTTAGGCCAGGTTTTGGACATACAAACTGTGGCTCATGAAAAACGATTAACCTAAAGTCCTAAAATTCGAATGCATTAACCGGTAAATCTTGACATCCCTAATCTGATACAGTAATTACACATCTGATACAGTAATTACACATCGGATACAGTAATTACACATCTGATACAGTAATTACACATCTGATACAGTAATTACACATCTGAAACAGTAAAAACATAATATTTGATAGAAACTTACAAATGAGTAAGTTAAAAGAAAAATGCCCATACATGACATACAGGAGAGTGAAGGAAGTCTCACATGATAATGTTCTTTCCATTAGTAAACATACATGAGGGCATTTTCACCTCTTGTTCCATTTACACCACAGTAATTCCCTTCATCATCGGGACATTCTTTAAATATTCTTTCATTTTAAAGGCATTATCCTGTGAGCGTTGTGTCAGAGCAACATACAGTGTCTTATGTGTTCCCATCTTACCTTACTCACTGGTTGTAACTTTGCTTTTTTGGACGGCTGGAGCGGTTCTCTGATGTCTGACAAAACTGATGAAAGAAAAAAGATATTAACATGTCTTTATAATGAACTGCAAATAGTTCTTATGATTATTTTTTATTACCAACGATTATAAAATATTCTATAATCCAAAGAACAATCATTGAAATGAATTGAAATGAGTGAGTCTGTACAGTTCCATAGTAAACTGTGGCCTTTTTCTTAGGGATTCATAGTAAGTCAAATGTAATGTTTTAACGCTATTACCTACCACTATTTTAATGCTAAAATACTATATTTTTGTATTTTCCCAAGAAATGTAGGCTTAATATGAAATCCATTGTGGAATCCTATTCAATGCTTTTTTTATTTTGGCCAAATTGATTTGACAATTAATTTGCACTGTGTCCTTTTTCTTATTACACTTTTATTTTAAAACATTTTATATTGCTTACAATGAATGAATGAATAAATAAATAAATATAGTAAATAATTCTCCGTAGGCCAAGATTCATCTGTAGTTGAAGTGTAGTGTAGAATCTTGGCATACGATGGACTACTCCTGTACGACTGAGAACCTACACAGATAGGAAATAATTACTTTAACAACCGTGATTTTGAATATATTTTTGATGACAAAATCTAAATAATGAATAGGGCCAGCTTTAAATTTAGGGTTTTATAGTTTTATATTGTTGATAAAAAACAGTGGGGATTTTGGATATTTTATTTAGTTTTTGTATAAACTAGTCATAAGTGAATAAATGTGTAAAAATTCAGATTTCGCCTTATTTTCTTGGGATTCAAAACTCAATAAATCAGGCAAGGAATTAAATCTTGAAAAATCCCTCTGAACAAACCTTCACGAAGTTTTGGAGCCTGTAAGAGCTACTAAAGTGGAGATTGAATTTACAATTCCCCATATAGTTCTATGGAGAAAGGTTTATGCAGTGGAATAATGACACTCGTTATTGTAAAGATGAGGTCATTTATTTGTTGCCATGTTGAGAGTAAACTGACAAAACCAAAACCTGAAAATTAAAACAATTACTTTTGTCTGTGGTGTATCCCCTTAAAAGCACTGAAAAATTGATATTCCCCGTCTTTAACTAAAGGTCAGATCTAACCCTGTTTTGTGCCATTAAAACATGTAGGGGCAAAAACTCACACGATAGGTCTCTCTTAACCGTGGTGTTCTTTTTCCGTCTGATGGGGAACTCGTCAATCTTCAGCTCTCCCTCATCGGAGACGTACTCATACTCGTCTCTCACTGGTTTGGCTTTGTCCTCTTTCACGTTTTGTAATGATCCAAAAACACTCGAGTTGGTCTGAGTTTTCAGCATTTTGGAGCTGTGAAGGAAACCACAGTACAATGAGCGACTGAGAGCGGGATCAGCCAGGCACTTCAAATACAGGCCTCGGGTTTGTCTCTAATGGACGTGGTGCTGAGAGCGACATGGCTCATAATCACCACAACGCAGCTCGGGTTTAGGCGCACTCAAGGGCATACCTGAGCAGTTTCTTGTGAGACATGAAGCTGAATCTTTCTTTATTGCTCAACAGCGGCGTTCTGTCAAATTTGGACTCCTCCTCCATTTTCAACAAGGAATCTGGTTTACTGTTCTGTAAAAGAAAGAAGCACAGGGGACATTGCAGATGAGATGACAATAGTAAAGAATAATTGCATCATTGTTCCAGGTAAAAGTTCGGACAGACCAGTGGGCAAAGTACTTTGTTTCATTACTTGGGTAAAGGGAGGGATACTACTAGTCAAATATTACTCCAATGAAAGTGAAAGTTTCCCAGTGAAAAATGTACTTAAGTTAAAGCACTGAAGATGAATGCTTTATATAAAGTACTTCATTATTTGAAGTGTGTTGTGAATCTTCAAAAACAAACATACTGTACGTATGCATATATACTTAAAATGTATATGAGTCTTTCCTTCACCCTGGTTTAACTTGTGCAGATATAAATGACCAAAGAATAGAAAAACAACACTTATATTCATGCCAGAGGTTACATTAACTGAAAACATTTTGAGTTCTGACAGAAAATGTTGAAGTCTTTCATTTTGGAGGATTGAAAATCAAGCCATAGTCATCTTTTGATGATTCGTAACTAAATTAGTAAACACTTGAGGGTTTGTGGCATTGAATTATACAACTGCACAGCGCCACCTTCTGGTCCAGAGTGGACATAGTAATTAGTTATTAAATCAGAGGAAAAAAACACAACAGGGACCAACTTGTCTGCACTGCGTAAGTAACGAGTAACAGAGCTTTTTTTTTTTTTTTTTTACAAATGTGGTGAGTAGAAAGTATTATATTTGTTTGTCAAATGTAGTGGAGTAGAAATATAATATTTCAAATATTATATTTGTTTGTCTAATGTGGTGGAGTAGAAAGTAATAAGTAAATAAAAGTAATAAACAAAACTTCAACTCAAGTAACGAACAGATCCTCAAAAACTCTACTTACTGCCCACCACTGGGACAGACCAACCAACTTTTACCCTTCACAATGAAAATAACCGCACATCACATATTTATTGGCTGTATAGAAGCCGGGATTGGCAAATTTTCTGGGTGACTTGACATATTTTGTATATAAATCACCATTTTCTAATCTTATGAACCAGTTGTTCGCTAACTGTAGTATACAGTATGTCAGTGTTTCCCAACCACGGGTACAGGGACCCCTAGGGGTACACGAGAGCTTAGCAGCGGGTACTTAGAAAAATTTCAGATTAAAAAATAAGTCAAACTGAATAGTATTTTTGATTATTATGTTTAAGCTATTTTTAAGCATTTAACTGAAGAGTGAGAGTTTTCAGTGTTTCAAACGATAAAAACGAGCCATTCGCTTTCTAAATAATGACCAACACCATCGAAGCAGGGGGTACTCAGAGTATAAACGAAAGGCCCAAGGGGTACGTGAGACAAGAAAGTATGGGAACCACTGGATATACCACTGGTGGTACTTTGTCAGATGATACTCAGCTGCAATTTTAGACTTTATTCATTTTCATTTCAGATGGAATCCTTAGGCTTTTGTATTAGCCGTTTTTTCTCAGGTAGACATGGTTAAGACCCAGTTTAATCTAATTTAGGTTTATTTTAGACCAAATTTAGTTCTGATTTGATATTGGGAAGTAATTTGGTATGAAAATGCAAAATATAGAATACTAAATAGTCAGTTCATGTGTCCACACTGTGCCCTTAACAAAGATTGAATAAAAAAACATACACAAACACACATAACTGACACAATATAATAAGCGTTAAGGAACTCATTGACACATGGGCGATTACTCCAACTTTCAACAAACTTTCCCTGTGCACAGGCGCCACCTAGTGACAACTGTCGACGTCGCAGAAGGCTAGGCTGCATCGTTGCTCAGCTGTGAAAGACTGTTGTTTCCATTGGCCTTGGAGAACGTTATAAGGATCTCAAGTCCATCTGCAAGAGTTTGGCCTGATCAAAGACACACAAGACGAACATTCCACAACACTTTGGCATTGAGTTTTCCATGGAACTTAATCCCTCTAATGTCTTCCGTTCAACAAAATTACATTATCGCTGTGAAAGGCTTTTCCTCATTGTTCTGCGGCAAATGATAGAACAAAACCAATTTCAGAAGACGAGGCAGATGTAAATACTTAGGAAGTAACGTAGTGTAATTCCATTAGGTAAACTAGTGGAGGGTGAACGGCGCTGATGAGCTACAGGCCTCATGTGTGACACCAGCAGTAATATCGTAGTAGAGATTCTCAAAATATCGTTGACTAGCCTCTAGTTTGCATTTCCAACCAGTCTTACTTCTGAAGATAGAAGCCAAACGTCCTCAACTCAATCAACCAAACCCAGCAATCATAATCAGAGAGTTTATTTCTACTTGAACAAACTATGATACAATAATCCGCCTTACCTTGTACTTCCATTTCGCTTCAGTCTTGTTTTTATTCTGTTCTCGGATTTCGAACTTGTCCACGTTGTTCTGCTTTGAAATTTCTTTCTCGGATGAACTAAGAACACTTTTAACAGCCTGGAGATGAAAACACAATAAACAAAAATGCAAGTTGTTATCATTGAGTACTTCTGGATTTGGTAGAAACTTTTAACTTAACATTTCAACATTCAAATTTAAAAAGCAGGAACAACTTTGACAATTTGTATACAGATAAACTTGCACAGTTTCTATGCACACATTAGCTTCTTATCTTCTTATAATGACCTGTTCATCACCTTTATTATAAATTGCTGGTTGATAATTGCACATACACTGGATTTTCTGTTTCCTGTAGCTCTATGCTCAGGCACCTATTGGTCAGTCTCCATCATGCTCTGAGTGAGTAAATGTAAGGGAGACACAGCAGGCAAATTATTCAATGTTAAGGTTGCTCTTTTAACATAAAACCTTTCACCTGGAAACAAATAAATGACTTAATCTTCACAATAAGAAGTGTAATTATTGCTCTGACTCAACGTGTCTCCATAGAACTATACGGGAAATTGCAAATACAATCACCATTTTTTCAAAATACATTTTTCTCACATTATGGCGACATCTAGACTTTAGTAGCTCCTACAGACCCCAAAGTTCCCAGTCTTGTACAATATTTTGAAGATTTGTTCAGAGGGATCTGTATTTTATTCCTAGCCTGATTAATAGAGCAGAGTACAGTTTGAGAATAGAGAATAGAGTTCTGAACCCCAAAAAACAAGGCAAAATTTGAAGATTTACTCACTAATAACTACTACTATATACCATTTTTTCCATATAGCGCTTTTCTACCTAGAGAAGGTACTCAAAGCGCTGGGCAATGTGGGCGAAGTGTCTTGACCAAGGGTGTAACGACAGTGTGCGCATGCAGGAGCTGGGACGACCCGCTCTACCACCTGCGCCACTAGCTTATTCACAAACGAAACAAGATATCCAAAATCCCCTCAGAACAAACCTATGCAACTAATATATCAACAAAATAAAACCATACATTTAATCCTGGCTCTTTCTATTATTTAGATTCTGTCACCAATTTTTATTTTTATTAGAAAACATAAAATGACAGAAAACAATATATTTTTGTCAGTAATATGGAGTTAAAGTTTCAAATTCACATGATTCAATTGGTTTTCCCTATTCAAGCTGCAGTGTTTCGTCTGTGTGAAAGCTATATTTATAAATTTTAAAAGTATTTTAATGAAGAGATGTCTAAACAAAGTCCAGTTGAGTCCCCTCTTCAGGACAGTACTCCACTGTAAAACATCTGAACCTCACTCACATTTTAAATTAAATAAAGGTTAAGAAACAACAGACGCTGAGCATGTTCTAACCTTGGCTTTTTTGGACTGGTCCATTTTACTCAGGATGTCCTTGGCGTGGGATTCCAGAGCAGCGAAGCTTGAAGGTTTAGGGGGCGGGGACGTCTCTTTTACTTTCTTAGCCTTCTTCTTCCCTCCCTCCTTCACCTTGGGGACCTTGGGCGGCTTGGGAGCTTTGGGCATCTTTGGGGGCTTCGGAGGTTTGGGCGGTTTCTTTTTGCGGGCTTTGTCTCTGCTCGGCGAGGGAACATGAGCTGGGGACACGGGCTCCTCAGGCTCAGAGTGCGTTGATGGAGGCTCTTCCATTGGGATCTTAATGCTTGGCTCGCTTTTAATGGCTTTTGTTGCATTCTGAAATATACAAGAGGAAAAATGCACATAAGGCAGGCTATTAGACTTTGTAAGAGCTGTTAATTTAAAATATATGAAATGTATACGGCAATTAGCCTAACTGTATTAAGGTTGGTAAGGTAGTTCCTAACTATAATGAAATATACTGTAACTTTCAAAGGACAAAACATAAACGCCACAAACTCTGTACCTCAGACAGTCTGATCTCTTTGGCAAGATCCTTTATGAGTTGTGAAGGTTTCATGTTTTCTGGGAGCTCATCTTCATGTTCCAAAAGTGCCTTTAAAAAGAAAACAGGAGCTATCAGATTTGTAACCGATCTCAATATCAATGTGAGATTTTCATTAACATCAATCTCAAACAATCTTTTATCAATGTGTATTTACCTGTTTCTTAGTCCACGCTCTGAAGGCTCCGTTAATGATTTTGGCACCATGTACGAGGTACGGGGCTGGTTGTTTATTTGCTTTATGTAAAGCTGAAAAAGTCATACCACAAATCATAAATAAAATCACCTGATCCACTAGAGTTAAAGCAGACGTCAGTAGGATTGTGTGGAATGAGGAGAGAAATAGGGGGAACATATATACATATTTAAAGTATTAAAACTCAATAATTCTGTTTGTAAGTCACATGGCTAAACCACTAGACATGCATCAGAAAGATATTTTTTAATTCCCAAAGCAAATACAAAAGCCCTTTTGTCTATAGAGCTATGAAGGAGTGCAATGTCTTGCCGTTCAAACTGGTGCAAATAAATCAGAAGTCTGTTTTTAAAGGACAACTGAAGAGCTACATTGGTGTTGCATATCTGTAAAGATGCAGAATGATGCCAAGTTTATATTGTACTCATTGTATTTTCTTCTGTTCAAACAACTGAATTGTATTTTACATACTGTGTCTGTTATCTGTCATATTGACAATATTTTGTATATCTATGGTGTGGGATTTCAACAGGCACAGACCGGTTCAGGCAATGACAGAGCCGTCAACCCCCACAAGTTTTCTTTCAATAGTAGTTTTGACAAGCGCTCCGGTCCTTATCCGGAGTGGCCACCAGAGGGCGCAGTGGAGCTATGTTTCATGCCGGTAAAGCAGCAGAAAGAATACTTTTTGCTATTTTACAACTTTTTTACTTTCAATTACACCTCTCTGCCACTGCACTTTTTAACAACACTGATAAAAAGTGGCACTATTTTGTAAGGCACAGTAAGGCATCCACTCTCACACTAGGAGTGAAGATATTACTGCGCAGACGTCAAAGTGCTCCTGGGGTGTTATTACGCCTTAAAATATCGTGCCACTTTTTATCAGAAAATCGACAGGTTTAATTATGTGTAACTAATATACTTGGATCGTGTAACTACTCACAGAAACGTATTTAAATAGGGAAAACGTGGAAGAGCTTGGTGGCTTCTAACTTCACCCCAGTTTTGCCACAGAGGAATACGGTAGCAGAGGCTAATGCTAACATCTTCAGTCTATTACGGAACTGAGGGCACGTGCAAAGACCAAGCCGGTACGCATCAACTCGTATAATCTCAGGTAAGAACATATCTCAGTATGGAAAATAGTGGCCTATTCCTTTAAGTTGCCGTTCTCACAGAACACAGCACTAATGCCAAAAGAGGTCAGCGCTTGGTTTAAAATGCTCAAGTTATAATGGTTTCTACTTTTAGACTTCCTCATCAAATCCTACAGCTCTGTGCGTAACGAGAGTTGCCTTCCCCCTCACCCTTCCCAAACCGGTCCGCGCGGCAAGGTGCTCCAGACCCCAGTCCTGAAGTGGTCTGAGTTGGAAGCAGGTTGGATCCCCCCTTTGGGAGTTCAAGAAGGCTGTGGAGACACTCTCACGTTTTAAGAAGAACCCCAGGGAGACTAGCTGGCTGTAAAGCAGAGCTAATGGGGATACTAATAATAAACTAAACAAAAAAGTTATCCCTTCACCTTCCCTCCTGATTGGACCTGAAAGCCTCCTTCCCTGTGCACACTCCCTGGCTCTATGTCAAACCTGATTGGTGTGCAAAACGCATTGAAATATCTCTATTGTTAACACAAACTCTCAGAAATTATTTTTTTAATTACACAAACTCCATGTACCCTAAATTAAACATCCATTACGAACACCAAGAAAACACAACGTGGAAAGTAAAGGTTGACCCTGAAGTTAAAAAGGATAATGACACATTAATGGTGAGACTGTGTGGGTTGGAAGTACTGCACGCACATTAGCAATCTGGTTTGAACACATGCACAGAAAATGGTGGAAACATAAACAATTGGCCCGGGCCAGCGGAGGAGAGTTTAAACACAGATCTGTAATGGAGCAAGTGATTCTAGCTGGGCCAAGCCTTTTGAAGCTAATCATGTGTAAACGCAGATTCACCAAATTAATGAGAGAAATAATATTATAGCATCCAGGCCGTCATCTGTGCAGCAGACTCGCTCGGAAAACTAAAGCCATGTTTATTCTTAAGGTGAAATATTGAGCTGAATGAAGATGTAGGCTTATGTTAAACTTGCATACATTACAGATTAAGGGAGAAGACAGTCCTTCATCAAAGTATTCACCTTTGAATCTCTCCAGAAGATGCCGTCCCACATACCAACAGGCTGTCTCATAGTTTGGAAAGGGGGTGAGTGTCTTTACTTTCAAACGCTTCTCAATTTCATACGCTCTGAAGTGATGAAAAGAGTGAAAAGGGGGGGGAAAATCCATTACTACGGCACTGAGCTATCCACAATTCATGTCAGTCTAATTCAAAACAAAACAGAAACAGTATTATGATGCAGCAAGGGTGTAATCGTACACGACAAAAAGATGTGCACACAGTTATAAAAGTGTCCAAACCTCATCTGCATCTCGACACTGAGGTTGTGGACGAAATGCCCAGAGAAGGCCAGACAGTCGACTGGAGTCAGTATTGCATTGATCCATCCTGTGACGACAATTTCATTAATTATTCTGTAAAATAGTTTAGTAATACTACAACTACAGTATGTATGCTTAAGGGGAGACACTGTAGTTTTTTTTTTAATGTTCAGGCTTGGGGCCAGTTTGCTTTCTTATAAACTTTCACCTGGAAACAAATAAATTATCTAAATTTTACAATAAGGAGTGTAACTATTGCACTGATCGAACGTTTCTCCATAGAACTATATGTTATATATATATATATATATATTGTAACTTAAGGTGGCCACACACTAGAGGATTTTTAATGTTTTGAGACTAAAGATCTGTGCAAAGACAACACACACTTAAGGACATATTTATCCCAGTAATTTACAAAGCAAGTTTTACACTGAAATCAATTGAATTTCTTTCCCCATTCACCTGCAGTGTCTCGCCTTAACAATAAAGGTTTGTAGTTTGTGGTTGTACTATTTCAGTAGCCAGGATTTTTATTTTGTGAGGTCAAGTTGTGAATATTGCCCGGGCTTTTTTGAAAACATGAAAGACAAACTAACCTGATGGGATGAACAGGGTCTGCCCTTGCTTCAGGGTACATTTGTAACACTTGTCGACCTGGTCGGCGAAGAACATCTCGCTGTGATTGGATGACGATCTCCAGCGCTCGTACAGAGACAGGTTGGCTGAGGTGGGCTTGATCAGGAAGAAGATTTTTTCTCCCTAAACAAAAAACTCATTAGAAATTGTACACATAAACCATTATTTTCATCTTCCAGTTCCTCTTAGCTAATGATACAGTTTTCACCTCAAAATATACAATTGTCACTAACTTAAGCTAACCAATAAATAGGTTTATTTATTAAAATCAAATATTTTGTAATGGCAAGTCAAAATTTCTGAACACAACTAATGCCTAAATTGTCTTGGAAATGACCATTGCCCCTTTTGTAAGAATGAATGGCATAAAAGCTGAAGAAATGTAGATTCTAGAAAGCCTAGTGGAATCAATTGTAATGCTTTTCTGCCACAATTAAGCCCTTCATTTTGGTACAATTCATTTAACGACTCGGAAAACTGGTTGTCACTCTCTATGCAAATCTAACTTTACTGAAAAAGTGGGACATAATCTAAATAGGTGGGAAAAAAGCTCTAAATGGCTGAGAGGAACACCCGAGAATAAAACCATCATTTTCATTTGAAGTACATGGAAGAATACCTTTAACACGTGATACCAGACGGAGGCTCCTCCGCACTCGATGTGGAAGTCTGTGTAACTATCCTTCACACAGATGAGACAGTACTTGGTGACTTTGGGCTTTCCTAGCAGAGCGTCATCGGGCCAGTAGTTCTCTACCCAGGATAACCTCCGGACAATCTGTGGACTTTCAACTATATTGTTCATCCTGTTGAACACATTTAGACATGGAGATCAGGTCAGAAGCGGAGCCAGAAGGAGACACAACAGTAGGGCTGAACGATTTTGGAAAATAATCTAAATACGATTTTTTTTTCGTCAATATTGCGATTTAATATGCAATTCTTTTTTCAAGGTCCTCTTTAGGGCTGAACGATTTTACCAAAAAATAAATGTAAAATGCTGCCCATGCGATTTGGCCTAATTCAAGTTTTGATTTTTTTTTTTAAGCACTTGAAATTACTGCAGAAATATTGAACTTTTGACCTGGGGGAGTCTGAGAGTTCTTTTTAAATTCAGATTTGATTTTTTGCATTCATGTGCATTTTAGAAAATAAATTATATTTTCAGCTGGTCCTTTAGTTGCCATCTGTGCTTTTATAATTTATTTTTTAGGGAGACTAATGATTTTTTTTTGTGGGGCCCCCTTCAAATTGGGCTCTCTCAGCAATTGCCCAGTTAGCCCCCCCTTCATAGTTACGCGGGCCTACTATAGAAATCTGACAGGATCAGACAGAGCAAAGGCATATGGCCATAAGGCAGTGTCAGTGCCCTCTGCTGGACAGGTGTGGAATTCCTTCCTTTTAGCTTGGCTGCTTGGCTTATTTCTTTAAAATGTCATAACTCCTGACAGGAATGGGCTAGAGATAGGGATGCACCGATACCGATACCAGTATCGGGCCGATACCATCTCCTTGTACTCGTACTCGTACTCATTAATGAGGCTCCGATACTAAGGGACCGATACCAATTGATGTGCGCAGGCTGCGCAGTGAGCGCACCTCACAGCAGCCTGACAGAGCGTTCACAAACTGAAGCATTCTTAAGAGTGGAAATACAATCCTCCACACAGATCTGACTTATCACAGACTCATTCCCTAATTCAGTTCATGCTAAATTTAACCAGTGCTAAATGTTTACCTCAGTGGTGCGTCTACCGTGTTGACAAAGGCAGCGCTAATATGGCTAACCAGCAGCAACGGCGCTA
>OMNZ01110725.1:32740-54577 GCA_900303255.1 Lesueurigobius sanzi
ATACTGTACACCTGTTCAGCCTGTTGTTCTCTATTCTATTGTTATTATTATAACTTGCCTTTCAAGATGAAATGTCTGTTCTTGGTCTTGAATGTTGTAAAATAAATTTCCCCCCAAAAATGCGACTTATAGTCCAGTGCGACGTATAATATATATTATATGTTTTTTTCTTCTTCATTATGCATTTTTTGGCTGGTGTGACTTACAGTCCGGAAAATATAATATTTTTTTTAAAGCACTTAAAATGGCTGCAGAAATATTGCACTTTTGACCTGGGGGAGTCTGAGTCCTGCAGCTAAAAAAAAATATATATATATTATTATTATTATGTGATTTTTTTGAATTCATGTGCATTTTAGAAAATAAATTATATTTTCAGCTGGTCCTTTAGCTGCCATCTGTGCTTTTATAATTTTTTTTTTTTTGTGGGGCCCCCTTCATATTGGGCCCTCTCAGCAATTTCCCAGTTAGCCCCTTTCATAGTTACGCGGGCCTGCTACAGAAATCTGACAGGATCAGGCAGAGCAAAGGCGGTCTGGTCATAAGACAGTGTCAGTGCCTTCTGCTGGACAGGTGTGGAATTCCTTCCTTTAAAAAAAGTCTTGGCTGCCCCCTAGTGGCTGGACAGAGCATTTTAAGTATTTCTTTAAAATGTCATAACTCCTGACAGGAATGGGCTAGATCTTTTTTGTTGATGTTTTTCCTAAATAATCGCATGCGTTGTGTAATATCGCGTTAAATTGAAAATGCGATCGTTCAGCCCTAGTTTTGTGTCTCTGAGTATAATTATTAAGACTCATCATGAAGTGATAGACTTCATAGACTGTGTGCTGGGCTCACACATTCCAGTACCTATGTGTAAACAGGACATTTTCTGGTGCTTGTGCTCAAGCCGCTGTGTGTCCTTTGTAAATAGTTTGAATTCCACCGCTTTCTGTAGTTACTCTCTTTGATAAGTGCATTTGCACCTAAGAACACAGAGCTGAAGGGATGATGCTATAGTGACAAAGCTGTGCACAGACCTTTGTTTTCCTTCTAGATTATGTGGGGCTTATTAGTAGTCCCAGCATGTATTGTGTTTTGTTCAGATATATTGTTACTGCCTGTACATGTATAAGTGGAATGGTACAATGTGATTTTACAGTATGTTGAAAGAAGACTGAATCCATTAAATGCTGTTCTTTTTGTTAACTCATTGGCATGTAAATATGTTTATGTTAAAATACCAATGAGCCAATGTTTCCTCATTGTTGTTTATAGTTTGTTGACTGTCCCGCTGCCTGTGTGGGAACAGGGGGAACTGTTTTGAAGTTGGAATCATTGTGGGTGTTTGTTGAAAGCGAGTCATGTAAACTGATGCCTGGAGGTCGTGCCTCATCACTTCAGGATTGGCTCCGCTCAAAGAGACTGCTTTACTGAGCGTTTGATCTGAAGTTTAACCATGGTTCTGTATTATAAAACAATTGATCAATGTTTATCAACAGTGTCCAATAATATGGATGCAAGAACACTGTATCTTTACAAAGTTGATATATTGCACTTAAGATTACAGCAAACTAACTTCCTCATTGTATGTTGAAATTCCTGTTTGGCAAAGCATTCTTCCTCAGAGCTAAAGGCTCTCATAGGAGATGAAAGGGTGACGTTTAGTTGTCAAAATTACAAACTTCTAACATAACTTGTCTTCCCTTTTCACTTTGTGTGAGTTCAACTCATGATTGACACCACAGTGATCTAAAAGGCTCACTGGCTATTTTTACAATTTACCTTAATGACATGCTGTTCTGCTTGGTGTCTGCAAAGCCATTATTATTCCATTTGCCAAAATATTGCCAATATATTGAGAATGTCCATGTTGCATTATACTTTTCAAAGTAATTGTTTTCTACAACGTGTGTGAGATGCAGTCAGACGGAGACTCAGTCCGCTGCACCAGTGACTAACACACTTGTGATGTAATTTTGTGTTTCCCTTGTTCATGTGATTTGCCTCAAAAGTTTTTCGTTGAATTCTCAAGAACTATTTATTTTTTGCACTTGTATTTGCGTGTAAATCTCATGCACTGTTCTGAAGACTTATTTCCTCTTGTGAAATCCCTGTTACTATGGAGTCCAGGGCAGCCTTCATGTAAGCTTGGCTGTAAACATTTCAGGGTTGTTGTACATGGTTTGTGGCAGGTCCCTTCTCTGTTTTTCTTCTGGCCCTCATTAAGAAATTGAGTTGGCACTTTGAGCTAAGCTGATTTAATACCGCTGACTGTTTGTTTCCTCAGAGTAGGTATTAAAAAGATTTCAAATAATTTGAAAGGAAGCCAATCTTTAGAATGTTATTGTGTTGGATCTTCTGCCTTGCGCATGGCAAAGGCCTAACCTGTTGAGCAGGTTGAAGTATAGAGAAGGGTCTGTGCGCACAGTAAACAAAGCAGTCTCAGGGAGAGCAGTAGGTAGAGTGGAGCAGGGGGACAGAGGGGAGTTAACTCAGTCACTCAGCCAAAGCAGTGCCACGCCCAGGTGCCAAGGCTAGTAAGAGCAGGCAGCAGGAATGTCAGGCAAATGAATGGGAGTGTAAGTCCTGCCATTCACTTGGTGAGTGCTCCTTTTCACCTTTTCCCTGTACAGCTTACCATATAACCATTGGGGCTATATGATAAGAACACTTACAGGAAAATTGTTAATAGATAAGTAATGAATAATTGGTCATATGTGTTAGCTTTGTGCTTTTTATCTATAACTGTATAACAAACCTATGTCTGAAATACTGTATATTTTTTATTAAGGTTTGCTTTATAACTGTTTGGGCTAAAGTTTACAGGAAAAGTGTCTTTTCCACAGTGGTCAGTGGTCTGGACAACATGGCTGCAGTCTTAAATTGAAATGAAAACATGCAGTGTGAGTCAGTCTAGTTCACTTCCTGGCAATACAAGAGCATCTTTAAACATTTTCCTTTATGCAAAAGAAGAATTGGTCTTTGTAGCAAACAAGTGTGATTTTTTAAACAGTTGCTGAGACCACTGAAGGAAGAGTCTATATTTTCAGTGTGGTTGGCATCTGTTTACTGGAAAGCTTTCTCCTCAGAGCACATGTTGCTGCATGTGCTGTCCCTGAGTTAGCCCTCTGAGACTGTGGAGTTAAGTGTTTTACGTGTGGACGCACAGGCTCAGGGTGTTTTTGCTGAGATGCGGGAGGTGTGTGCTTATGCATGTGTGACTGTGATTTTGTTTGGAGAATTTAGCAAATAACCAACAACACACTGGAGCCCTGTGTATGAGCTCTTACGAGTCCATACTTAAGCTCCTGTTCTGGGAACCAACATTCCCCGCTTTTAAAAACCTCACTGCAAGAGACAAGAGGGCTTTAGGAATGAAGGGGCATGGGTTGGAGTCAGTACATCCCAGGTTTGTCTATTGTATGTGGTAACAATGGGAGGGTTAAGTATTTGATATACACACCAGACCCTGGGACTCAGCTGCAAGTAATTAAAGCTGGCAGTTGGCAGAGGAGATTCAGGCGACTGTAATGTCCGCTTGAAGTTCCTACCATAATATTTGGATGTTGAATCACGCTGCTTGTAAAAGTGTTGTCATGCTGTTGATCTAGGGCCTTCCCCCACTCTGTGAGTATAGGCCTCTGTATATGTGCAACTAATATGGGTCTATGTTTACTAACAGCACCATGCTGCCTAAGGCCAGTCATCTCAAACTTAAGTATTCAGTTATTATGGCACCATTAGCCTATGAATAAGAGGGGTGGGTCTATTGTGTTAAACAGTGACCACAATCGAAACGTGATGGTCTTAGACTTCTGTTGCATACATTGCTGGCTTGATCTACCTGATTTATGAAGTTGATGTGTGTCATTTATCTCTTCACAGAGGTGATATATCACCCTTTTCGTGAACAGTGGCTATTGCAAGACCCCCGTCAGCAGAAGCTCAAAGTTATGAGTCAAAAGAGTGGTGGAGTGGCAGGATCACCTCCTTCTGCAGCACTACCCTCAGGTACAAGCTTCTGCCTTCTGTTTGGATTCTGTGTTATGGCCAACGAAACCCCCACATGGCCCCACACCTGCCACTCAAAGTCAATCATACAAGCAGCTGTGACTGGGATCTGCACTCGTCAGTATGCATGCAGAGCATGTTTTAACATGTACAATTATACTTTTGTTTTTTTTATAGTATGTCTATATGAAACCTTTATATTGAAAGATGGAAAAGGAGGGATGATGTCTTTCTTTCTCATCTAAATAAAGCAATTGGAAAAAATATATAATTTTATTAGGTTATGAACTAAATAAATACTTTTGTTCTACTTTTGTCTTTCACCAATCATTTATTTTATTAATCCCCCTCGACAGCGATGGATCTCAATCACCTTTTTGACCTTTTTGACTGTGAGCACGCTGGAGCATTTTTCCCTTCCCACAAAGATACCTTTTTTGAATCTGAATATATCATTTTGTTCAGCTCTTATTGCTCATTCGCTGTCTTATTTTTATTCCAGGAAGTTCCCTCTGAAGCAGGGAGTGTCTGCATTTAAAATGGTCTGCAGTTCTCTGCTTCATAGGTCAGAAGCTTGTTTATTTTGTCTCTGTGGCTACGTCCAGTCCCAACTCTTGGACTTTGTTCAAAAAGCAAAACAAGAAACAACAAATTTGGCATTGCATTGTAATTTCAGTTTCAGAATTCAGATCATAAACGTAATATTATATATTGATTAAGGATTTCAAAAGAATTGTCTCATAAACTCACTTTTTAGTTTCTATTACAAATTATGATGATTTATGATACATTTACAAATTGATTACAATGCTCCATACATGTATCAATGAAAATATATATATAATTGTATATATATATATTTACAATGTGTATATATATATTCATATATATATACACATACATACATACATAACAATGAGAAAATAAATAAATAAATGGGACTGCTAGCCACTGACTGTTGAGAAGCCTTGATTAATGGTGTGATGTTTTGCGCTGTAGATATCATGTGTTCTATGACCATCGAAGGCACCTGCAGTACACTCTCCACTTCCAGCAGCACATCCATACATCCGGCTAGTGACCAGAGAGCAACATACAGCAGCAATGTTGAGCCAGATGAAGACAGGAGTGGAAGATCTCCCACAAATGAGATTGGTCCCGAGGATCAGGTCATTCACATCAGCAGTGGTGCTAACTGCAGGCCAGGCAGTGACATAGGAGCATCATCCCAGGACTTGCACCAGATTACCCCATCAAAACGCAGAACGGTGCTGAACATCTCTCCTCCTCCTCAAGATTTGTTGGATAATAGTCGTATGTCATGTCAAGATGAAACATTTGGAGAGTCAGAGCAGAGCAACAGCATCTGGATGGAGGACTCCCTTTCCAACTTCAGCATGATGAGTACAGTCTCCTACAATGACAACACAGAAGTGCCTCGAAAATCCCGCAAACGTACCCCTCGTCAAAGGCCTGGTCCTAAGTCTAAACAGGGATCTAACCTGGATGTGTTTGATGCAGACAGTGCAAAAGGCCCTCACTTTGTCCTCTCTCAACTTGGCCCTGACAAAGCTGGACCAAAAGGAAGGTTGGTTTACCCTTTTATTACCTTAGAGTAAGACAATAGACTGGTAAATATGATATATGAATATGAAATATGAATATGAAAATGATTTATGTAATCACGTTAACATGAAATTACAATCCATTACCTAAATTCTTTCTCCTGTCCTGTCTTACACAGTTCAGTTCTATGCATTGGCATTGGTGTCAGAATAACTGCCATCCTCATCCTTGTACAGTTATAATATTAATAACATGTTGGCTGTAAATCTCCCACCACATTTTAACTGATGAAGATCAGAGCAGCAGGAGGGACAGGACACTGAAGTCCAGTCAATGGTTAGCCACAGTGAATCACAGATTCCTCTTTCTCACAGGTCAAGCACAGTAGATCAAACGAACAGAAAAGTGGAGAGGACATAATTGATAGAGAGCATCCGCAATCCACTCAGCACACCTGCTACAAAATAGCTGTTGGTGCTCATGTGGTAACTAACAACACAATGTTGTATTTGCCACTCATCCATGTGAGCTGCATGGTGGTGCAGTGGCTATGGCTCTCACCGCATTAAGAAGATCCCAGGTTCATTTCCTGGGCCTTTATGTGCAGAGTTTGGATGGTCTCCCGTGTACTGCAGATTCCCCTCTAGGTTTTTAGGATCCTCCTGTAAAAAGATAATTTTCCTGGTTAAATAAAGGTCACAGTGACCCAGTCGTTGTGTCCTTGGGCAAGACACTTCACCCACTGCCCGTGTAAATGTGGTGAGTGGTTTGAGGGGCCGATAGTGCAGATCGGCAGCCTCACTTCCATCAGTCTACCCCAGGGTGGCTGTGGCTACAATAGTAGCTTACCTCCACCAAGTATGAATGAATAATGAGTGTAGTGCTTTGAGAAACTTGTGACACAGGCTTTTAAAGCACAATACAAGTATATGCCATTATTATTATTGTTATTATCATTATTGTTATCATTATTGTTGTCATTATTATATCAATTACACTGTCAATGGTATCTTTGTTGTAGTACTGAAGATGGCTCTCATGCAACTAACCAGAAAGGAGGAACTCTTTCAGTGCAGTATCCTGCAAAGAGTGAAGGGAAGGCACTGAAGATCCTGGTCCAGCCTGAGACCCAGCATCGAGCTCGATATCTGACTGAAGGCAGCAGGGGCTCTGTGAAGGACCGCAGCCAACAGGGATTCCCCACTGTAAAGGTGACTAAACACAAAGTGATCTGTCCTATTAACACAAGCAGAGGACTGGGACTGTAACTCTATGACAAAAAATAAATGTATGATGCCTCGTTACAATGGCTAATATAAAAATATTGCAAATATAATATTTACTTAATGAGAGGTCATTGTCTTGTACATAGAAGAAGAAGAAGAAGAAGAAGATGCAACATATTAACGACTGACCTTGTTATAAATACATTCATTTTGATGTAATGGTTCTTTGTGTTTTGTCTGAAACAGCTGGAGGGGATGTCAGATCCTGTAGTTCTACAGATTTTTGTGGCTAGTGATGCAGGACGAGTGAAGCCTCATGGCTTTTATCAGGCATGTCGAGTTACTGGACGCAACACCACAGCCTGCACTGAAGTGGACATTGGGGGCACAACTGTCATTGAAGTTCCTCTAGATCCAAGCACCAATATGACATTGGCGTAAGCCCATTCAACAGTGTGTTTAAATATGGCACAATAAGACATATACCATGTAACAAGCATTATTATTGTTGTTTGTTCTTTTCAACAGAGTGGACTGTGTTGGGATCCTCAAGCTTCGAAATGCTGATGTGGAGGCCCGTATTGGTGTTGCAGGGTCCAAAAAGAAGAGCACACGTGCTCGACTGGTATTTCGAGTCAAGATTCCTCGTCCTGATGGATCGGTGCTCACACTTCAAACTCCCTCATCACCTATTCTCTGCAGTAAGTGAACAGCAATTCATTTCAGTTTTTGCAAGCCCAACCTTACTAATCCAACATCAAACTGGAGCTCAGGCAACTATTTGTGACATGTTGATATGTGTTAGCTTAATTTGGTTAGAATTCTATTTACAAAAAAAGATATGAAGAGAAACTTGGAAAAAAAATGTAATAAATAAATACAAATACAAATACAAATACAAATACAAATACAAATACAAATATAAATACAAATACAGTGCAATAAGAAAAACAAGAAAAACAATAGCAGTGTGAGCCTGTGTTATTTATGGTGATGCAGCTTATATTCCACAGCATGTTCTCAGCGTGTGATGGTGGCACATAGATGAGAAATTATGCATTTTAAAGGCCCACGATGTGTTTGTATTTTTTTTTCTTGTCCACATAAATGAAATATGTAAAATATGTTTTGCAGCTCAACCTGCAGGGCTTCCTGAAATCCTTAAAAAGTCTCTGCATAGTTGCTCTGTAAGAGGCGGCGAAGAGGTCTTTATTATTGGAAAGAACTTTCTTAAAGACACAAAAGTCATATTTCATGAGAATGTGTCTGGTAAGACTTTAAATACTCTTTAATGAATATCTTTTCAAATGTGTAATACTGTTTGTTTGTCTGATATATCATATTATAGATGAAACTTCATGGAAGGCAGAGGCTGAAATCGACATGGAGTTGTTTCACCAGGTACAAAGTCACTAGTAACTACATAAATATTTTATAGCTATAGACCTTTCTCAGTCATGTGACTTTTGCTGCCCACCAAAGCCTCTGATTGGTCAGAGCATAGAGATATAGAATGTTTTGATTTGAATTGCTTGCAGCAACTCTTTGTTGGAACATTAGTTCCGCTAGCCGATGATGTCAGCTGAGAAAGGTCTATAGCTGATTTTACTAATGAGACAAATGAAGCACTGCTAACGATTTCTAATGGCTGAAATGTCAGTTGTGGATATTCAACTAATTTCAGTGTTTTGCGTCTCACCTGAGTATGATTGCGTGATTGTTGTATCTTCCTTTTCTTTTTATCAGCCTCTTGAATGAGGTTATTCGTTATTTTCAGTGCTTGTAATGCAACGCACCATGTTTGATTTGCCATGTATTGTACAAGTGAAATTCTGTTTTCACATACTGTATCATATCTATTTTTTGTATAATTAATTGTGTTGCAAATGCATGTCTTATGTTGTTTTAAGAACCATTTGATAGTAAAAGTCCCTCCATACGAGAACCAGTCCATCATCTGTCCAGTTTGTGTGGGCGTTTATGTGGTGACCAATGCTGGGAGATCCAATGATATTCAGCCGTTCACTTACACCCCGGATTCCGGTTAGTTTGTTGTGCAGTTTCTTTAGATGTTCATAAGCAACCCATTATATTGCTCAATTGCTCCACCTACAGTTCAAAAGTTTTAACCAACACAATGTTTGACCAATTAGGGCAAGGGCCAAATCAAAACATGTATCCATTTTTTACTTACAGGAAAGGCAGATGTTTCTGTGAAAAAAGAAATACCTTCACCAACCAAGGCTTGTTCTTTTGATAATCCAAATGGTTAGTACATTAATTGTTTTAAAATGTAAATTATATAATAAAATGCTAATAAACCCTTTTTGTTCAGTTTTAGAAACGGCTTTAGCTCCCTCTAGTAGATTACCTTTGGTAAAGACTGAAGAGATCACCCCAATGGAGGTGACCAGTAATTTGCAGAGTGCTGGAGAATTTAAGGTACCTTTACAATAGTAGTAATGTTATAATAATTGCAGTATTTGTTGTTAACATATTTTTGTTCTGATAACAGAGTGGACTGTGTTCACAACAACCAAATGCAGATCTGTCTACTGGCAATCTTAATAAGAACAGACCATTCTCCAGTGGTCTTCAGCAGACAGCAGGTGACCTGGACCAAGGCCAGACTTTTACCAACACAGAACCCTTGAGCACCATTAAAAAACAGGACATTGCCCCTACTAACTCCTACTCTGTGTCTACCGGAGAGTCTCTGATCCAACAAGGCTCTCAGAACTTCCTCCTGAAGCCGATGGAGAGTGTGGGGCAGGACAGGCCCAGCAGTGGCCCCTCAGGGGTGGGTCGGCTCTGTGGGGAACCTGCTCCTCAAGCATCGCAATTGCCTTTCGCTCCAGATGAAGTGGCCCAGTTAGAGGAGGCTGTGCGACAGCTTAAAGCCAAAGGTTTTTGCAGTTTACCTCATCAACCTGACAACTCATTGGCGAAACAGCAGCAAATACAACACCAGCAACAACTCCAAAATCAACAGATCCAACAACAACAGCTTCAGCAACAGCAACAACAACAACAGCAGGCTTTAGAGAACCTGCAACAACAGCTGTTTCAGTCCCAGATCCAGATGCAGTGTGACCTATTTCAGGATGCTGTGCAGGGAAAGAGCAAGCAGCAGGGTTCCCCTCAAGTTGCTCCAAGCCACGCGCCTCTTTTCCAGCAGGCACCACAGCCACCGATGTTCCAGAGCGGTGAGCTGCTGTCCATTCAGACTAACTTTCTACAGCAGACCCCTTCCCACCCTTCACCGCCCATGTTTCACAATGCATCTGCATTAGCTGAAACTCCTACTCAACAGGGCTCACTGTTTCAAAAGTCCTCTCAAGAACAGTTCCAGGCTACACTCTTCCAAAGCCCCATGTCAGTATTGCAGTCTCCAGAACAACAACCCTCCAGCCCTGCACTTTACCTCCCACAGACTTCGCTTTCCTCTCAACTCACAACCAACAGCCCCCAGCAGCAGCAGATGGCCTTCCTCAATGTTCTCCAAAACCCAAATCCAGAACAGCCAGTGTTTCAGGCTCAGACACAGCTCTCGCCCATTCAGCAGAGAGGTCCCATGGAGCAGCAGACTCCTGCTCAGTCTCAGTCACACACACCATCAGCACAACAAGCTTCCCTGTTTCAGAACATCCCTGCACACCCCTCTGCAAATCCACTGTCCACTAACCCACAACAACCACCACAGCAGACAGGCCTGTTATTTTGCAACAACCCCATGTCCACCCAGGATCATGGCTCAAGCCTCTTGTTCAGCAGTCAGCCCCCCATGTCCCAGATGAATGTGACCCAGCCTGACCGAGCTGAGCCCATGGCTTTAGGAAATCCCTCTGGCCCACAACAGCAGGTCCTGTTTCAGGTGCAGCAGCCTATGCAGCTGGGCAATACACAAGGAACTCGACAGGAGTCACCTGTGGGCCTTTTTATGCCTCCCTCGAACATGACGTCTCTACAGCAGGATCTGGCTCAGGAACTTGCCCAGTCATCACTGTTCACACCACAAAATAGTGCAAACCTCCAGACCACCACTTCATCTCCTGTTCAACAGCAAGGTGCTTTGTTCCAAACTGCAGTCAGCAGCAACATAAGTCCGCCAAACCAGACACAACAGCCAGGACTTTTCATGTTTGGGATGCAGAATGGTAAGAAACACATTATTTACAGTTTTTGCACATTTCTAATTCATGATTGTTTCATCATGTCTTTATGTATTTTTTGCTGCTTTAACAGAATGTGGTCAACTACTAAATCCAGTTGGAAACACAGTGTCAGATCAGATCATTGCCATAAGCCAATCTGGGCAGAACCAGAGAGAGAGTGAGGCTCGGATCCAGTCCCTGATGAACCAGACGGTGTCGGTCCAGAGCAACATGACCAGTCCACAGAACATGGAGAAGATGGACGAGCTGCTGGTTGGCTTACGCGAGTCGGCAAACAGTTTAACACATTCTTTCTAACTCTTTCAAGAAAAACGTATGCCCAAAATGATATTTAATTAATTCAAATGAAGTATTATAACTCCTATTGAAATATTCAAATAATTCATGTTTCTGTCTCTGAAACATTTGACTGAGCCCTGCATCGGTTTGTTCTCTTCGTTAAATGGCACGTTGACCTTCTTTCCTGCAAAATTTAGAGCTTTTGTGCTTTCCAACGTCATACTTTTAGTTCGCACAAGACCAGAATATATGACTGATGCAAGTAAAGTATTCAGTTGGACACTTCCTCATTGCATTTGAGTTGACTTGTAACTTCCTCATTGTCTCATCCAACAATCTAACAGTATACATTTGTTTCCACATGATGGCAGTGTTTCCGTCATAATGAAAACCACCTCAAGCTACGAGTGAACACTTATCAGGAGCCTTAATTTTTGTCTATGGCACTTTGGAATATTGCAAACACGTTACAAGATACGTAGGTTGCTTGAGTTTTTTATCAAGCTGCAGAATGTGATTACCAAACCGAAAAAGTATGACGCGTGGTATGTTGGCATGTTATGTGCAACTGGGTGTGGATTATGTTTAGTGAACTTAACTCTAATGTCAATCAAATGCACTTTTGTGTTCAAAGTGATGCATCAGACAGCTGGCAGATATTGACATTTAAACTACAAACGGCTTTGAAATCAGTACATTGCTGAATTTTTGCCAGTTTTATGGCTTAAAATATTTTTCCATATTTCCTTTTCACATCCTCTAATTGTTTTTCACTGGACATTACTGCAGAAACTAGGGGCTGGTCTCATAGTGACAATTAGAAGTATTTGCTGTAAACATGTTACAGAAACACACAAAAAGTAGGCGTATACTATAGACCCTTTCGCTGCTTACATCATCAGTGACATCAGCTGGAGGCAGGAAGTGAGCGCGAGAAATAAGATTACAATAAAACTAGTGATTACAAGTGTAAAGCTACAACTAAAAAATGTGGTCCTGTTGTGGCTTAAGGAGCAAGAACAAGAGGAATGACATTTGAGACGATAAAATAAGGATTTATCTGATATTTACAACAACAGTTAGACATTTGTTTATCGTTACTATGACAACAGCTACAATGGAAATAGATAGGATGTAGCTTTTCGCCTCCAGCTAAGCCCGGAATGTTTACAAACAATGAAAGGGTCTATAGACTTGTTGGTCATTGTCACTGTAGTTTCATGAGGCCAATTTTAAAGGGACCTTATTCTTAAAGGAAACCTGACTTTGAAGTGAAGGGCTTTTTGTGAATGGTTTCTACCTGTAAAAATGGATAGAATGTATCCAGTATTTAAAATGTCATTTTACATTTTAGACCTAAACCTTTTTAATGTTGTAGTGCATATTTTATAGAAGTGTCTAATTTATTGGTGTACAAATTATCATGAATTTAATTATCTTTTTATTCTAATAACTTATTTCATACAATGTTTGATTGGCTCTTATTACCATTACGTCTTACAGGTAATACATTGTAATTCCTATAGACAGTTTTTGTAATTATTTGCGGTGTCGCTGTATTGAGAATTGACATTTCTCTGACCAAACTGGTATTTACACAATGAAAAAATAACCACATTTGAACTGTAAGACATTTTTATTCACATGATAATGATGACAAAAGCTAATGTGCCTTAATCGGATTCAAATGCATGTCTTAAAAATTGTAATCTTAAAAAATGTTAAGTAACAAGAGTAGAGTATTAATCTGTGTAAAAAGTTCTCAGTCGTTCAGGAGTCCATCGTAGGCAAAGGTTCTTCAGTCTTCATCTGTACTCTGTAGTTGAAGTGTAGGACGTTTCGCTCTCCATCCAAAGAGCTTCGTCAGCACTGGGCAAACTTGAGTGGTTCTCTATAAAGAACCAGTAGGAGGAGTTTATCTGTAAGTCCCACCTCTCTTTGTTCTAAAGGATGGAGAAAAACCTTTAGAGCAGAGATTCACACCTAATCAATGCTTGTTACCTTCCTGTTGTCTTGCCCTGGGCTTTGTTCTAACATTCGCACCTTCTATAATCCTGGCCTCTGTCCAAGCCTGTTTAGCATGACAGAGGGTTGGTTTCGGCCGAAAAATGCTGCTATAGACCCTTATGCTGCTTACATCATCAGTGACATCAGCTGGAGGCAGGAAGTGAGCAAGAGTAATAAGATTAAACTAAAACTAGGGATTATAAGTGTAAAACTAAAATTAAAAAATGTGGTCCTGTTGTGGTTTAAGGAGCAAGAACAAGAGGAACGATATTTGAGACTATAAAATATGTTAGACATTTATTTATAACAGTTAGACATTTATTTATCATTACTATGACAACAGCTGCAATGTAAATATATAGGGATTTAGCTTTCCGCATCCAGCTAAGCCCAGAATGTTTACAAACAATGAAAGGGTCTATAGCGATCAGTGCGGGCTAACGAAGCTCAGCTAGGCTAGCTGTGTGGCTTGGTTTTTGGAGTCAGCTCCATTATTAAGAATAAGGCCAAAATAAAAATAGTGAAATGAAAAAAATAGGACAATGTAGTTCCTCACAGACAATTAGTCAATTAGAGTGACAACAAAAATAAAGTGATATCACTTAAAAATAATTTTAGGTGACTTTTTTCATGTTGTCCTTCAACTGAAACTAAACCTGAGCCACAATAACGTTAGCCTGGCCTTAGCCATCCGTAAACTCCAGTCAATTATCATTTCCCTACATGTTACAGTCTGGGTCTGATCTCAGTGGCTGCGATACATCCGTTGAATTTCTTCGGACGAATCGGACCGTTCAGCGAACGGGGGAGGCGGGTGTTGTAGGTCCTTTCAGATTTTTCACATGTTTTTTCTTCATTCCCATTTTATTTTCTTCTTTGTTTTCACTCTCTTACATTGACAACAATGGAAATCCCAGCTTACAGGAAGTGCTAACACAAACAGGAAATGCTTTTACAACAAAAGTGGGTGGGGCTGAATAAGGTGAATAATAGACAAGGGCTAAATTAAACCATTAAACAACTGTTCATGGAAGGGTTTTCTTTTCTTTCTTTCTTTTTTTTTTTTTTTACAAAAATAGCTTCTTTCGCTCCCCGCTCAAACCATCTATTTTCTTTTGCTAAAATCTTAACTTCACCGTCCTCAAATCAGTGATTGGTGGCTTCGAGGTGGAGATGCACAGCCGACTGAGGGCCACTAGAACTTTCTCCGCGCTGTTGATAAAGCCTTTTATGAAGTAATTGTTTTGTCTCTCCAATGTAATGTGCAGAACAAAGAGAGGTGGGACTTACAGATAAACTCCTCCTACCGTTTTTTTATATAGATCCACTGGTGTTAACAATTGCCCAGTGCTGACGAAGATCTGTGGATGAAGAGTGAAACGTCCTACACTTCCACTACAGAGTACAGATGAAGACTGAAGAATCTTTGCTGACAGTAGAGTATTAAGTTATAATATGAAATATTGTAAATTTGTAATCCCCAGAAAACTGTACATTCTTTAATGCATTTATTTCTATTGAAGTATCTATATTTTGTACACAATGTAGATGCAAAAAGGCCTCAAACTGCTGAATATGCAGTGGGCGGTCTTGAATTAATCTGTAAAATAATGCTTTTTAGTGCCACTCAAGTCTGGCTTTGATGTTCTTTTTATGATACAATTAACTTCAGTTAAAATTAACACATTTTGGTTTTAATTGACACTTTATGGCATTGCAACAGAATTACTACAGAAGCAATATCAACGTTTAACTCTTCAATTCCATTTCCTTCTCCATTTTAAATACAGAAAAGACTGAGTGGATCAATTGAGATACACAGCTTTTTACTGCATTGTGCATGCGTTCATGTTTTAGTTGCTCTATAATAAACATTTTATTATCAATAAATTGACTTGTTTCATTCCATTTGTAAAAAAATGTTTGCATAAGAGACCATGAGTGTAATGCAGACTATTATTTAACTGACAGTAATAACAAATTAATTACAGATTGATTATTTATTTTACAAATACAAATAAAATCACAATAAAAATACACTTGCAACGATTTCACACAGAATTTGCACGTTGTAAATGGGACTAGGCCAATTGATATACAGTACATTGACAATTCCGACATATCAAGCATCAGTGAAAATGCTGCTCTCTCTCTGCTTTTTTTGTTTTCACTGACACTGCATTGAGTCTATGGGGATTTGTGACGTAATGTCATACTTGTCAATATATTAGGGTGGTCCTTATTTTGAAACTTGAATTTTAAAGCGGGCTCCCCCTAAAAAGGTTCTATTTGGATGAAAATGAAACACCTAAAAAGATTTTTCTGATAAAATAATTTTTAAGGTATGCTCAATGTCCCTAAAGTTCTCCCTTATAAATAGGGAATTCTGCAGTAAGCGTTCCATATGACAGATGGCTTTTCTTAATAACTTGTCTTTATTTTAAGAAATACATATTTTTGGATTATTTTAGTTATATAATTAAAATAAATAATAATTAACATTGTAAGCTCTAACGATTTAACCCTTCCTAGGGCCATTTTTTTTTGTATTATTTTCGCCTGGTATTTATTTTTTGTTTTATTGCTTCTGAAACTCCTCCTCATGATGCACCATCAAGTGCTTGGGCTCTTTATTTTCAGAACAAATTAAACTAGTATCATCTGAATGCTGTTGCCAAGTCATATCAATGAAATTGAAGCAGAAAAAAAAAGTAGGCAAAAATTGAATTTCTCACCTCACTCTTTCCCATGTAAAACATCAATGTATATGGCTGTGGACATTAGAAAAATGTTTTGTGGCAAAAATCAAAAAAATGTAGGCGTTCATAGCACTTTTTTGATTATTATTCCACTGAAATATGCTTCTATAAACATACAAGGCTAGAGGGCCATGGCTGGGCTCATTTTAAAGCACCAACTCCCCTCTTCCCAATACAAAAACCTCCACTCATGGAGATATTTGCTAAAGTCGTCGGCGATGCGAGCGGCCATCATAGCGTTCAGACTCCAGTTATGTAAAACTTTGTTTGCATTAAGAACGTACTAATTTTTGTTTAAAATAAAAAAAAAAATCTGAAAGTGTTTTTATATCAAGTGGAATCAATGTAAGTGGAGCCTGTACAAGCGGTTTAGCTAAAATGTATGTGTTTACATTATGTCACATATGTTCAAATTCCATGATTACAATTATGAAAATTATCCACATTTTAATAATAATAATCACCTCAGAATCGCATAGACCGTGGTTACCAGGCCCGTCGACAGGGGGGGTCAAAGGGGTATGTTGTCCCCGGGCCTCAGGACCAGGGGGGCCCAGCAAGGAGCTCATATTATATTTTCCCTTGTTCGGCATAATTTTATTTTTTTTTTTTAAATATCATGACTTGCTTTGACATGTGTCTTAATGCGTAAAATCATCTCAATAACTCGGGATGGTTTATTTTTGTCCATCTTAATGTCATCTTTTTTCCTTGAATGCACACTCCCCCGCGAAACACAAATGGAGTGTTCTTTAACCTGTTAAACCCTATAGGACCCAAATTTGACACCGGTTGGGGTTTAAGAGGTTAAGCAGGACCAAAGGAAGAGAATGATGAGAGAACAGTGGTGTCAAATTGTGGGAAAGGGCCCCAAAATACAGCCTAGAAAATGATTTATTTTAAAAATGCTGTAGCAAACAGGTGCCGCCGCAAGGGTTGAGTGGTGGGGGGCCCATGAGAAACCTTCTTGCCCCGGGCCCCACCAAGTCTGTCAACTGCCCTGGTGGTTACAAAAGGTTTCCTCAGGAAAATTGCAAAAGAAAAAAACGGCCAAATCAAATCTTAATCTTTTATGAAGAAGCATTGAGACTGGATAAATATTGTGACAGATTTTAACATGGGTTTCTTTCACTTTGGTTGGAATCAAATCGCCAATTTGCCATTAGTAAAATGCTTTTGCGCATTATAATATTATATTATTTTGTTATTATAATACATCCATGTTGCGCATAGACGTCGCAGACATCACTTCCGGTGATCGAGCAGAGCGGAGCACCAACAGCATGGCAGACGTGACAGCGCCGGACGGAGAGAAACTCAGCAAAAAGTGAGCCATTTCACTATCTCGCCTTTTTACTCCTTATGCTCACAACAACATACTAGTACCTTTGTAACCTTCAGCATATTTTCAATGTGGATATTAATCGTATGCTTACGGGCATATTACTAAATGTTACATCAGGTAAAGTAGAGGCGGGCTCCATATGGTTTTAGCCTGCATTCCCCAGAAGCCCTTGCGATAGTCGTCTTGGTAGATGTAGTCTTGTTCCGCCTCGGCTTCAGGTTTCCTTCATGTATTTCAAGACGTGGTGAAACTACAAGAACCGAAATCCACTTGGAAGAAATGTCCTTTCTGCACGTTTTCGTTTCAGTTCTACTGCTAGCAAGTCCATCATACTGTTTTTTTAATTATTATAATTTATTGCATATCGTCCATAATATTCCAGTTTTGTCGTTTTCAGTGTAGGAGCTATTGTTTACGCGGCTTCATCTCCCCGTGTCTATTTTAACTGGTGTGGTCATTGGCCTTTAGTATCGCTGTATTCACAATCCTAGTCGTCCGGACCCACGTTATATCATGTTATCTGCCTATTGTTGCTTGTCCTACACAGTCAGTGAATGTATATGTATTTCCCCAGGTGTGTCTGCTGAATTTGGTAGCCAGTATGCTGTGTGTGCTCAGAGTAGCCAGACAGCAGCTGTGCCATGCCATTGGGGTCAGTGGGCAATGGTTAAAATATGCGCCCCCATGTACAACTTCAGTACCCGTACTATTCTTTGGGAGCCGATGGAGAGGTGACCAAAGGTTGGTGGCTTTTCATTCATAATGAGAAAATCAACCAACCTTTTGTCACCGGTGCAATACATCTCCATTTTATGCTTGTGATGTAGCTTAATTTATTATCACAGACAGATTTTCATCATAACGTCACATCAATATATGTGTTTACAATGTTTCTTCCTCTGTTCTGGTCAGTGAGTTGAAGAGGCGAATGAAGGCGGAAAAAAAGGCAGCAGAGAAAGACGCTAAAGTCAAGGAACAAGGGGAACAACAGAATGAAACTAGCAACAATGCAGCACACAGTGAACTGGATGAAGAAACGCTGGACCCCAATGTAAAGACTGTATTGTAGTTTTTATTCATCATTAAGTACCCAATAAATGTGGCAATTAATATCAAAGTTACTTTTGTTCATGCACCCCTATCTTTTGTTTTCATGTAGCAATACTTCAAAATCCGCACCCAAGCCATCCAGGCTCTGAAAAGCAATGCAAAAGAGGACCCCTACCCCCACAAGTATCACGTGGACTTGTCCCTCACAGAGTTCATTGAGAAGTACAACTTTCTACAACCAGGGGAGCAGCTGTCTGATGTTGTGCTTAATGTGGCAGGTATGTACTATTCGGAATGAATGCGATGACCGTTTTTATTGAAGTAATGTTATGTAATATTCTTGTTAATGGCAGGTCGTGTCCATGCAAAGAGAGCTTCAGGTGCCAAGCTGCTTTTCTATGATCTAAGAGGCGAAGGCGTCAAGCTTCAAGTTATGGCAAACTCGAGGTATCGCTCGCAGGGGGATAAATATTGGCAATGAACTAGGGATGCAGAATAACCCTTGGTCCACACATCCTGCGTACTGTGGATCTCGCTAGCTGCGTTTTCAACAAATAGGATTGATTCTATTATGCGTGTTACAAAATACGCAGGATGTGTGTTCCAGGCCTAAGACACGATTTTGAGTGTAACTTTGTGAATTAGCCCAAGAGTGCACTAGTTTCTGCTGTATTTCATTCGCCGTTCTTTCAGTTTGTGTCCACATGCACCATCTACCCAATCACTCCAAACCTAGTGTCTGCTCCGCCTTGGACTAGGAGCGTATAGGAAGCGACGGCACTGTTATTTATTCGTTAGTCGCTTCTTTTTCCCTCATGTGAAATATTGTGAGGTGTGACCGGAGAGAAGTGTTCTTAAAATAACATATGGAGACCCCTATACAGACGGGGGCAGAGTGAGAGATGTACCGTGCTGATATAAAAGTGATTCAATTGCCCTAGTCCCATTTCAAAGGTGCAGTCAGAGCCCATGTGAAACCACTGCAAGAGTATTGTTCATTGTGATTTTACCAGTGACTAAAATAGAAACTGAAGTGACTGAAATGGAAACTAAAAGTGTTCAATTCAGTTTTGTTTTTATTGTCAGGAACTACAAATCTGAGGAGGATTTTGTTGCCATTAACAACAAGCTTCGGCGAGGTGACATAATTGGTGTCCGCGGGAATCCAGGAAAAACCAAAAAAGGAGAGTTGAGCATCATCCCCATTGAAATGACCTTGTTATCGCCGTGCTTGCATATGCTGCCACACCTTCATTTTGGCCTTAAAGACAAGGTATTCATTTTGACTAACTGTGAACGTCTTTTTTGTGTGTTGCTTAATTAAAGATGACAGATTTCATACCAAATTTCCAGTCTAACCAGACTTATGTACCAGTAGCAAAAAATGAGCTGTTTTTTGTCTTTCAGGAAACTCGATTCCGTCAGAGATATTTAGACCTGATCCTCAATGACTATGTGCGACAAAAGTTTGTCGTCCGTGCCAAGATCATTACTTATCTGCGTAGTTTTTTGGATCAGATGGGATTTTTAGAGGTACATTTGAATTTCTCCTTTTTATTTTGTACAGTCATGGCATATATATATAGTGCGAATTAACTGTGATATATTTTTGTTTGTACTCAAGATTGAGACCCCAATGATGAACCTCATCCCTGGTGGAGCAGTAGCGCGTCCTTTTGTTACTTACCACAATGAGCTGGATATGAACCTGTTCATGAGAATCGCCCCTGAGCTATACCATAAGGTCAGTTTCACAATTTTGTCAATGTTCAAGATGAGAAGGCCTTTTAATCTGAGTTGGAAGCTTATTACTTCCACAGATGCTTGTAGTTGGAGGAATGGACCGAGTTTATGAAATTGGACGCCAGTTTCGAAATGAAGGCATTGACTTGACCCATAACCCAGAATTTACCACATGTGAGTTCTATATGGCTTATGCAGATTACCACGACCTCATGGAAATCACAGAGAAACTCCTCTCAGGTAAGTGCCAAGTCGTCCTACAAACAGAAATAGTACTAGACGTCCTTTGGGTATTTTGGGGCGTTTTCACACACGTCTTAGGGCTGTGCGATATGATGATAAAAAATCGAATCGTGATCTGATCTCTGACGATCTGCTTTTTAGGGAACATCGTCATATCGTGATTCAGTGGTTTTTATGATTAAACCAGTTCAAACCAGAAGAAAACTAGGTCTAAACCAGGTCTAAAACTGGACAATATCACAAAGTGAATTATTGGATTAAACCAGGACTAAACTAAGAAGTAAACTGGACTAAAGCAGGGACTGAAATCAAGGTCTAAACCAGGACCAAACTAAAAAGGATTAAACCAGGACAGAATGAAGCAATGATTACCCTGGACTAAAGCGGGACTAAACCAGGACTAAACCCCGACTAAACCCCAAGGACTCAATCAGAAATAAACTCAGGCTGTGTCCGAATGTCCACACTATTCCCTATCTAGTTCACTGTACAGTAGATACGCCATTTTCTAGGGGTGTCTGAATGTCCAGTGAGAAAAAAAAGTAGTGCACTCAAAATCTCCCATAATGCATCTCGAAAAGTAGTGAGCAGCGATGGTCACTAAACCGGTCAATATAGACCACAATGCACTGCGAGTGTCTGACGTGACCACCGCACAGCGCCAGGACCCGACACAGATGAATGAAACGCTTCAAAACATGGCTTTAGTGGCGAGTTGTGGATTATTTATTTATAAAAAGCCCTTAAATATGACCCGCTACGAGGAAAAGATGCTAACGTTAGCTGCTTACCTCTAGCTTGAGATCTAGCTTCTCTTCTCTGGTAAAATGCAACAATCCAAGCCGTTTTCTTCATTATTGCAAAATCCACGTTGAGTAAAACTTATCTGACTAATATATATATCCCCAAATATTAAAGTGTCTCTTGAATTGGTTTGGTCTTGGTCGCAGAAATCCATTATTTGCAGAGTTTTGGGAACTTTTTCAGCACATGTTGTGCACTCATCTTGTTTATAATTTCGGACGGCCTGCTCACTATCTCTCCTCCGTAAATAACGTCACTGCGGCGCTTGAGTCACGTGATCAGTGGGCAGGAGAAAGTAGTGAAGAGAAATGTGTCCGAATTGCCAATAAAATGAGTCCACTATATAGTCTACTATACAGTGTGGGACGATATAGTAAATGACACACAGCCTAAGAGAAAACTGGGTCTTAATCAGGACTAAACCTGGACAATATCACAGACTGAACCAGTAGTAAACCAGGACTAATCCATGAGGGAAGCATGTCGAAACTAAAACCGGTCTTAACCAAGACTAAACCAGGACAACACCAGGTCTACACCCAAGAAGAAGCAGATGGCTTTAGTCGCCTTTTAAAAGACAATTTACACATGAATTGTGATCAAATCAAAATCGTGATTTAAACTAAAAAATAATCGTGGTAAGA
>OMNZ01110728.1:0-10522 GCA_900303255.1 Lesueurigobius sanzi
TTATTCCGCCGTAAAATATAGTGCGTGTTTTTTCCGCTTAGAAAATTGTCAGTTTTAATTTTGTGAAACTGTACTTTGAACCTGTAACTACTGACATAACCATATTTAAATAGGGGAAACTTGGAAGATATTTGTGGCTTCTAACTTCTCCAAAACTTGGTCCCATGGGACTACTTTGTCGCGCAAAATGCTAACAGCGTCTTCGGCTCCTCTCACGGCAATGAAGGCACACACACAGATCACACAGCCACACACAGCCTCAACTAAGCCCAGGTTAGAACATATGTATGTATGTAAAAGCGGTGAACTATTCCTTTAAGCCACAACAGGACCATATGTTTTAGTTGTAGTTTTACACTTATAATCACTTGTTTTAGTTTAATCTTATTTCTCTTGCTCACTTCCTGCCTCCAGCTGATGTCACTGATGATGTAAGCAGCGAAAGGGTCTATACACCGTTGTTTCACTCCAGACGTTTTCACATGGACAAACCTAAATTATACTTTGCGTAATAGATTGCAGCAATCCGTCTGTGTACGATTCTTCAGTCTTCATCTGTACTCTGTAGTTGAAGTGTGCTGACGAAGCTCTTTGGATGAAGAGCAAAACGTCCTACACTTCAACTACAGAGTACAGATGAAGACTGAAGAATCTTTGCATGATAGACATAAAATATTTGTTGTTCTCAGTGAAACATAATGACTAATATTTACCTTAGATGCCATGTGACAACATCCAGAGAGGCATGAGAGGAAAGTGTGAGTGGAGTGTCTTGCCAAAGGACAGTTTGGGCATGAGCATTTGGGGCTGCAGATAGTATAAGACAAATGCACCCATAAAACCAGGACCTAAACATGGCTAAAACAGAACTAAATGACTAAAATACAAGTTTTGCACAGTTTTTGAAGTGACCACATGCTTCTGTTTCACACTGTTAGCCAAAATGTGTAAATACCTATGTAAATGTGTGATATACTGTGGCTTAGTGCTTATTATGTGGATATAGCATCACCATTATACTGTGATGATGATTATTTGGCAATATATTGTTCAGCTGTAGGTGGGAAAACATTCAAACCACTGCTAACCCACATGTATTTTGTAATAAATGTATCATTTCTAGCAAAAAGGGAGCAACAAATCTACAAAATATCTGTACAGAACATCACTTACTCAGTGAAAGCCTAATTCTAGTGACAATAACAGAGTTTGCGCATTTGTCCACAGACACTACGTACAAGGCTGAGCGACCCGTTGCAAATGTTATTTTAGCCGTAATACCGTAATGAGTAGTGACTGCTCGCTCCTGGGGGAGGCACACCCCACCTACACACAAACAATGACGTCACCCGCCATGACGCTGTTCGCACGCTTTCTGTGGACAAGACATCATAAACGCTGCTTATAATTGTGCCCCCGGACAAACCGCGACAACAACGGGAGCGGGGCCCGTTCAACTGCGGGCTCGCTCGGTGACTCTCTCTCTCCGCCTCTAGGGGAAAGCATATGATGATGGATAGTGGCATGAATGTGCGCTTAAAGAAAGAGGTGAATGTGATAAAAATCCTGATATGAGGAGTCAAGCGAGGGAACAGTAAGGGGAAGAGACAAGCGCAAATGAGATGAAACTTTAATGAATACAGGGGGGAATTTGGGCCACTGTGGTTATACTGGGAAGAATAGATCAGATAGAAAGACCTGCATTGTTGACTACAGATTGTGTAAATTATATATTACTAATGGGTTGCGTTCACGTGGCATTAAATTGGAGGTGGAGGGCAGCTTTTTAAATTTTTTTTATTGTTATGGCATATGATTTTATTTCAGTTACAAGCACACAATAAATTACATATACTACAGTATACAATGCAAACAAGGAGGGTAACCGGAAAAAGGTGTAGGCTGAAGCCGCGGCTTATCACGCCTAACACAAAGTTAGCAAACGATAGTACAAATGTAATGACAATGGAAAGTATATCTTCTGTTTCCTTTTTTTTTTGCTAGATAGACAATAATTTGACTTGCACTTCATTCTTATATTTGTTAAAGATTGTGTGTGCTCGTAACCATGGTAACTCTCAAAATGCATGTTTCTAGCCTTTGTTTCTTGCTAATTTCTCTGTAATTCCTGGGTGAATCCACATGAAACAAAAACTGTCACGAAGTTCAATGCCTTCCCTGTCAGCACATATGAACTAAGGCAGGGATCTCCAAACTGTAGCTTGAGAGCTATCGGTAGCTCGCCAGCCCTTTCCAAGTAGCTCGCCAAAGGCTTTCTACATTTCTACATACGCTTGAGGAGTCACATTTTAGATGCATTTTTGTTGTTCTGAGCAGAAACTACTGTAATTTTCTTTTATTGAGGTGAATGATCATCTTGGCTCCTAGAGGCCTAGTTACACATGTGTGCCATTTTTGTTTACGTAAAAGGTTGGAGACCCCCTGAACTAAGGTCTAATTATTTTCTGTCCAAAATAGTTTTCATGTCACAACATTCCTACCATCTTGTTTAATGTATAGTAGGGCTGCAACTAACGATTATTTTGGTAATCAATTAATCAGCCGATTATTTTTGCGATTAATCGTTTGGCTGAGAAAAGTGCGTGCCAATTGTATTTGTTACATGTGTAACTTCATGAAGCTAAAGAAACGCTGGTTGGGGGGATTTTGATAGAGAATAGTTAAAGATAATGTTTGTAGAAGGCTTTTAGTGATTTGACACCTGTATGTGCACGTGACATTCATCATTTGAAAGCTAAGAACATCCAGAATTCAGTGACTGAGATTAAACTACTGAAGGCTGCACTACATAAATAATTTCAAATCATGTAAATATTGGATTTGGACATGTTTACCTCAGATCTGTGGGGGAATAAATGACCTTACCAAGGAAACGGTTTTTATCAAAAATACTAACTTTTAATATAATTTTGGCTCAGTGTGAGTGAAAAATCAGACAATTCTTTCTAGAATTCGATGAATCAATTACTAAAATAGTTGACAATTATTTTACTAATCCATTAGTTGTTTCAGCCCTAATAGATGTTGAAAGGGTGGGCAGCTGTTACAGTATGGGAAGGATTTGGTCTAAATACTAATTCTTTGGTTAATGGATGGGCCTCTTCACATGAAACAAAACTGGATTCAGTGTCTTCTCTGTAATTCCAATGTTTTGATTGTATAATGTCAGAATTCGTATATTAATGTATCTTTTGTCCATTAGGTTACAACGATTCAAAAGTATTTGTCACCACTTTTACTGAGCAATGGTTTTCTTATTTGAACACATTTCACTCACTCCACTTCCATGTTTACATGTAGTTTTCCCATTTGAAATCTAAACCTGCTTGCATCTTTCTGTCTCTCGCCCGTGCCCAGCTGATGACCAAGCACCCAGCCAAGCGCCTGGGCTGCAGTCCTGAGGGGGAGCGCGACATCCGAGAGCACAGCTTCTTCCGCTACATGGACTGGGAGAAACTGGAGAACAAGGAAGTGCAGCCGCCGTTCAAACCCAGAGCCGTAAGTCACGTAGAGACGAGAAACACACCACACCCCCGGAATATTAAAGTCACGTGGATTGGTTGTTGCCCTTTCTTTGGAGGATATTTTTGCAGAGTCATTTGTAAATCAGTAGTTACTGGAACAATCTTGGACTGGTGTGATGGATGTGGGTGAGGCAGACCAAAACATTTCCTGGAACACACACATTGAACGCAATTGGCTCGTCACACACTGTGGCTGTGCTAGTTCCGCTAACCTGAAGTTGTTAGCGGCAGAACTTCCTGTCTGTATTCATTTCCATTTAGATTAGGAGCAGTGATGTCCTGCTAGATGATCACATACTGCGCGATAACAACTTGATGCAGTAAGTGGAGGGAACGCCTGTGTTTATAAAGCTAACGGCTAACCTACAATAACAAATGAAATAAATAAGTAAATCAAATTAAAACTATAGACAAGATGATTGTTTTTATGCAGATTAGTTCATATTTGCGACACTATTTTATAATTCATCAAATTAATGTTAGCCTTTAGCTTCAACACAAACTTAACAATCTTTCTAAACCCAGACGTCTCTTCTACATCAAGTTTTTAACACTCAGTAAGTGATCATCTTGCACAGGGGTGCCCAAAGTGCGGCCCGGGGGACAAATGCAGCCCTCGGACCAATTTTTGTTGGCCCACAAACTTCTTGTTGAATTGGCACACATCACCAGAGGTTATCCTTTTTCTGAAAGTTAAACAATTCTACACAATTAAAACCTAAAGAAAAACAGGACTAAAACAAGGACAAGACCAGGTCGAATCCTGGATTAAAGTAGGTCCAAACCAGTTCTAAAACAGGACTAAAAGTAGGTCTAAACCTGGACTAAATCAGAGCTAAACCAGGACTACATTATGATTAAACCAGGACTAAATAAAGCTTTATCCAGGACTAAATCAGGACTAATCAAGAGCCACAATTAAAACCTAAAGAAAAACAGGACTAAAACAAGGACAAGACCAGGTTGAATCCTGGATTAAAGAAGGTCCAAACCAGTTCTAAAACAGGACTAAAAGTAGGTCTAAACCTGGACTAAATCAGAGCTAAACCAGGACTACATTATGATTAAACCAGGTCTAAAACAGGTTTATTCCAGGACTAAACCAACCCTAACCTAGTTTAGTTAGGTCTAAACTACGGATAAAACAAGGACCAAATTAGGTCTTTTCCTGGATTGAAGTATGTCCAAACCAGTGATAAAATGGGACTAAAAGGAGTCCTGGTCCAGGTCTAAACCAGGACTAAACAAATCCTTTGCTAAATCAGGACAAACTAACTAAATATGATCCAATTTAAGAATAAACCAGCTCCAGGTCTTTGGCCCTCCATATCATGTACACTTCAATATGCGGCCCTCCATAGAAAAAGCTTGGACACCTCTGATCTAACAGGAACTCAATGTCCACCACAGAATACTGTATATAATATATGGAAACATCCAGACAGGGCATTCTGGGACTAAGAAATTCTCGTTAGTGGAGCTAGCATAGCCATATCGTGCAACCAATGAATTATATAATCTCAAATCTTTGAAAGGTCCTCATAAATGGATCATAGATCATTTGGCCCCCAAGAGAAAGAGGAGTGCAAAAACACAATACGGTCTACGATAGGTTCTGGTTCAGGTTACAGTACTTTCAGTTTTTACAAAAGAAGACCCAGCCCGCGTTATTGAAAGTTACCACCAGAGGGCACTGGAAATGTGTCAGAAAATACAAAACGGGAGAAGAAAGGTAAACAAAATGGCGCTTCCCACAATGTTTTTGAAAACACCAGTTATTGAAAGAATAGTCAACAAAATGAGCCAAAGCACTGATGGTTTAGCCCTTTGTTCTGCTCCACCTGTTGGGTTGTGCAACAGTGTCCCTAGTGGCTAGAACACGTACTGCTCCATTACCTTAACTCTCAGCAAGACTAAGATTGAGTGGATTTGTTAGTTTATATTGCTCTAAAATGTATTTGGCTGTTGCTAGCACTGCTATGCAAAGCCTCCTCTAACCTCAATTTTTCTCAATACACAAGTTTTGATGTGGTTTATCTGTTTTTGCAAAGTTTCCATTATATATCCATTTTAAAGACTGGGCAATGATCATTTCACTTGATCGTGTATACAATCTTGCGTCATTTATTTGTTTTCCTTTTACATTCTGTATGTTCTATTCTCCTCTTTATCATCTTTCTACATTGAATGACATATTTCTATCTCTTGTTTCTCTGGTGTGGTGTCAGGTAAGTGTTGTATATAAAATAACACATGTTTATTTGTGTATTAGTGATGCGACAACCCAGAGGTACAATAGTTTGCGTACAACACCATCGTGCACACCACACTCTTTGTTTCCACTGGGGTTAGAGCGAGTTCAGAATAACCTCGAGGGACTACATATTGTTTGTCCATGCAACGTCAGCAACCACAGCATAAAACAATCTATTTGTTAGCATTTTTCTTGAAGAATGCATTATACTGTATTTTTTTTAAAGGAGTTTGATCAGAATGATGTCACCTGGTGCTATAATATGCAGACTTGCACCTTCAGAGCCTCGGGCCACAGGGCTGCTTAAGAGTTTTTCCGAGTTGAGCGTTTTATGCAGCTGTCTCGACCCATAGGGATTTTCTCAGTGTGTGAGTGGCCACGGGGAGCAGTGTGTCTGCGGATAGGAGCTCCTCTTGGATCAATTCTATACATTTCAACTTTTTTTTTTAATCAGGTGCAACAAAGACGTGCCAACATGTTGAGTGATCTTACTTTTTTATTTGGTCTCTTTATCTTCCATGTTGTTGGAGTTGTGTGTACAACCTACGCGCAGGTAGCAGTTTTTGAGGGCTTGCATAAAAGTTTAAGCAGTGAAAGTCCTGGACCATCTGTCGAGGATGCTTTGGATGGAGCATGCCTAAAGGGGCCATATGTAATATGTAGATTTTTTATCCTCCTATTTATTTTTACAGCTTGATATTTTCATTGTTGGTAATGATTTAAACTAGTGTTCACTTTTTAAATCAGATTAATCAGGCTTTTGATACTTGATTAATCACAATTGATCAGTTAATTTGAATGTGATTAATTGTGTATGTAGACCACCTAATTTAAAGCATTTGCACACATCTCAGTAACAATCGAATTACTATTCCATAAATCTACAGTATGTGAAAAGCCCAACTGCTTACATTTTGTAATCACTTGTGTGATGCAAGTGCTCTATCTTTGGGATAATGTGTGCTCGAGACACAGGAGTGTGTTACATCAAGACATGTGACTCCATTAATGTGCGATTGATTCATGATTAATGAATTATCTTTTGATCAATCACGAGTTAAAGCGTTAACTGCTCTTAATATCCCTGAATGATGAGTGGCACCGAGCCCAATTATCCACATCAGTCAGTGTCCTCCACATTTTTAGGATGTAAAGTTCAGAAATGAATACGTTCACTGTATTTGTTAGAGTCAAAGGGTGTTTATTCAGAACTAGAGAGTGGGATTATCAAGTAGAATGTTGTTAGGGGGCTTCCTGCCGATGTAAGCCCACATGGAGCATCACAGTCCCGCCCACCAGCTCGTCACGACAAGCCCCGCTCTGCTGCCAGAAGTAAGAATCCCATTCATTTTTGTCATAGGGATATCGAAAAAAGTCCGTAACTTCGAAAATATGTTTTCTTGGGTTCTAACTAGCTATGTGGTGACAAAGCGATCTTATAGTCACATGTAGGTGACTAAAGTATGCATGAACTCAATCTTGTTTTCGAAAAAACATGGTTTAATGGTGCTATTTCGATGTCGAACTGCATTGCCCATCATGCTCGGTGATCCCATGGAGGTTTCTGATTGGTAGAGCTTGACGTTCACCAATCAGAAGTTCATCAATCGCCGTTAAACCATGTTTTTTTCGAACACAAAATTGAGTTTATGCATACTTTTGTCATCTACATGTGACTATAAGATCACATAGCTAGATAAGAACCCAAGAAAACATATTTTCGAAGTTACGGACTTTTTATCGATATCCCTATGACAAAAATGAATGGGATTCTTACTTCCGGCAGCAGAGCGGGGCTTGTAGTGACGAGCTGGTGGGCGGGACTGTGGTGCTCCATAAGACCTATAGGCCAAAAAACTTGGCATACACATCTGGTTGGAACAAGAGTTGTTCATGACCACAGCATTCTCAATTATACCCTCAAGGACCCGCCCCTGAGCTGCTTTTTCTTTTAAGTTTAAAAATCATCTATATAACACAGCAAAACTACAAATGGCGCTTCAGCGAACTACAGAACACTAATATCAAACATACCATTATTGTCTATTATGCATTTGTCTTATTTCCATGTGACACCATTCATCGCACCAAGTTTGTTGCCATGTGTTCGTCTACTTCATCACTTCCATCCTTCATCAGTCACATACTGTATCTCACTGTCCTCAGCCTGTCACTTTTTATATTATGTTCTATATGTGAGTTTTTTCGTGTATTTGCATGAACCAAGACTCTGCCTCAAATGAAACCTGTCAACTGGTAGTGCACTCACTTCTTCAGTTTATGTGCATCAAGATTTCAAAGTCACCAAGCTAGCGAAATGGTATCACACTGAAGAATTAGCAAATCACCAAGGCTGCAATTATTGAAGTAAAACGTCCGCTGCAAACAAACACATTTTGTCTCCTTGTGGTCCCATAATCAATAAAACCTGCTAAATCCTGTCTATAACTCTCCAAACATGGTCTGAAATGATGAATCTTACAGTTCCAAGAGTCACAAATCTAATCACAATCCTGATTCCTGTCGAAGAAATCCCAATTGGATCTCTTTCCGCCCGCTAAATAGCCACACGTCAATATAAAGTAACGTCAACGTTGGCTTTTCTCATTTCCCGGATTTCCCCAAACTGGAAACAGTGCGGCTTCATTTAATTTGGCTTTGGGAGTAGTGCGGACGATGAGTTTATGCCTCTCCTGTGGGTGATGTTGTCGGAGGACGCCAGATCCTTGTTATTTTAATTAAAGCCTGACGCTTGATGAAAAAGAGTATTTGCCCAGTCCTAGTTTTTCATTTTAGAAGCTAGATTGTATGCTCTTTGACGTGGCTTCAGTGATTAGTAAACTGCGGTGGCCAGGTTTACAAAAGAGGTGTTTTACGATTTTACTATTTTTACTATTTAATATGACAGTCAGGTAGTGTGACATGTCACTGTTGGAGTCTAATTCCAAGTAACTAAGATGTAACGATTTTGTAATATTAAATGTCCTAATAATGGGCAGTGAAAGTCCAGTAAATTATAGTTGTGCTCGAAAGTTTACATGCCCTGTGTGTAGGGCTGCAAGATTAATCGTTACCGAATCGACATTGCAATTTTAAATACTGCAATAACCCAACCCCAAATGCTGGCGGGGTTTTTCTTTTGCGTCTCCAGCGTTTCATGAAGCTGAAATATACGCAATAAAGGAGTACTTCTGCAATATATAATAGCAGTTTTAGAAGTAGACTTTGCTGACAATACTAGGACACTGACAATAAACAATAATATTGGTAACTGCAATGAAAAGAAGGCACGATTAGTTGATCTTAGCATTTTTTTCATAATTGGTATCATCATTTACCGTATATTCCGGAGTAAAAGTCGCCCCGGAGTATAAGTCGCACCAGCTAAAAATGCATAATGAAGAAGAAAAAAACTAAATCCGAGACAGAGAACAGGCATTTCATCTTGAAAGGCAAATTATAATAATAATAGAACACAGAACAACAGGCTGAATAGGTGTACGGTATGCTGATGAAACATATTGATGGTTATCAGCTACACGAATCATAAACAAACTTGTTATGTTAACGTGTAACATATCAATTAATATACAAGTCGCACCTGTCGCAGGACCAGCCAAACTGTGAGAAAAAGTGCGACTTGTAGTCCGGAAAATACGGTAGATAATCCATAGTCAGTTCAGCAATGGCAGATAACTACTGTGATAACATTGTGAATCGCAACAAGTTTGTCGAAGAAAATTGTGAAACAAAAATTCCCAATTTCTGAATTAGCCTGGTTGCCATGGTTTCCAGTTGCATTTTTCAGTTAGAACAGCGGACAGTGGGACGGATTCCTGTTACAGCTGCTTAGTTTTGCATTATAGCGCTGCTAATAATGTGAACTGTAGAAAAAGGAAAGGAATATACCTCGGGCTGGGCGATTATGAAAAAAAAAATAATCTCAATTATTTTCCCCATATTGAACGATTTCGATTTTCCATTCGATTTTTGTCTAAATAACTAAAAATACATAAATAAATAAAAATGGCCTTATTTATAGTAGCAGTGATTATACAAATTGCGGGGCAAGGCCTGATCCTGCTACATCACTGCTAAACTGCGTGCTAACTGCTAACTTTCCAGTACAGAAGCAGAAATAGGCACTTCCCCTCCCACAGAGTAGCTACACAACAACGCCACACAGCTCTCACATGGCCAGAGACAAAACTAACAACATGTGCAGAGATCACACAAAAGTGAAAGTGTTTGAAGAAATGATGCAAGATTACAACAGCTAGCGTTAGCTTAAGTTTACTAACAATTGTTAGCCTAGCCTACCTTTTCCATTGGAGTAGAAATCCTAAAGAAATGTCCATGTTCCTTACTGCTTCAATATTTGGGGCGGAAAATACTGGTCATTTTTCACCATCGGCACGAAGCTACTGGATTTACCATGTAGGTTAAGTGGAAACAACTGAGCATTTACCGCCATCTACTGGACTAGACTGGTAATTGCTAGTTTTATCGTAATTATCGTAATTGACCTTTTTCAATATCTAGATTCGATTAAAATTTGATTAATTGCCCAGCCCTAAATATACCTCACAAAAACTTGCCTCACCATCAAAGCTTTAATGTGAGCTCAGTTTTTGTGAGGTATATCACTTTTCTTTATTGCCGTTCACATTATTAGCAGCGCTTTAATGCAAATCCAAGCAGCTGTAACAAGGATCCGTCCCAC
>OMNZ01110728.1:14319-28073 GCA_900303255.1 Lesueurigobius sanzi
TTGAGAGGGAAATCAAGGCACCAGGACGCTTGACTATAGAAAAAGAGTCATACTCCCAGCAGCCCATCGTCATACCACACCTTTAGGCTTTCAATAAAAATAAATAAAACAAGTCCCTTTTGATAAAATACAATAAAAAACAGTACTTTTTATTATAGTATAGCTATAGTTGGACAAGTAATTTCACAAATAATTGTGATTAACTGCAATTAATTGCTGGATTTATTTAATCGCGATTAAGAAAATTAATCGCGATTAATCGCGATTAATTTTCTGCAGATTTGCGATTAATTAGTTAATTTTTTTAAATCGATTCCCGGCCCTAGTTTATTTCATTTCAAACCTGCCTGTACACACAATATAACAATTCACAAAGACAGTACAACAGTGTAACACGTGGTTTGAAAAGAGGATGGAAGAAGCATTGCTTTTAAAGTTCCAACCCCTCACCACACACCAATCACAAAACATCTCACTATGGCAATACAAAACCACAGTCATGACATCTTCACATAAATTGCTTACTTTGCGTTATCTTCACTCTGACCCTACACCCCCCTCAGGTGGCACCCAATCTGTTGGAGGCATCATTAATGTCTCCTCTGAGTACTTCTGTAATATTTGGTTTTTTAACATTCATACATCTAAAATTGACTTGAAATTCTATGTTTTTTCTTATTTTAAGTGCAAAAATACTTGTCCTATTGGCAGATAATTTTTTTAATTGCTCAAAATAAGGTCAAATATTCTGAATTTAAGCAAATTGAACTTATCAAGAGATCACTTTATGCAGTGCAGACTAGGAATCTTCTCGTACAACATGAAACATAACACTTTCATGTTGCACATTACAGTTATCTTTTTCATTTGTAAAGCGATACATTTAGAGAGAATGTGAGTATCACAACACAGCAGGGTCAAAGGCCGCCAAATAAAAATAAAACATCTTCAGTGCGGTTTAATTTGTTGCTCCAGGCAGTTACTCTCAGTCAGGTGCTATTCATAACAGCACTAGTACTTTTAATTTAAAGGTAGTGAAACAAGTTTAATTGATTTGACTTGACCAACAACTCCATTTTTGTGTTTTCTCCCAGATCCGTAGCACCATCGAGAACAGCTTTGTGGGCTGGGAGCTGGAGGAGGTTATACTCCTCGACATGTCCGTGGACGACGGCGACTCGAAGATCCAGAACCAGCTGAAGAAGCTGCAGAGCCCCGTCATTCTGCTCTACTGCACCAAGGAGGAGGCCAACACCATCTTCGAGGTGGCCCACTCCGTCGGCATCACTGGCTATGGTTTTACGTGGATCGTGCCATCGCTGGTGGCTGGAGACACTGATGTAGTGCCTGCAGAGTTCCCCACAGGTACAGTGCTGCTAATTAACTGCTAATTAATTCATGCTTTTCTCGCTACACATTTGATCCTAGTCTGTATGAAAAATTTAACCCTTCCTCGGTGTTCATTAACCTGGCTAAAAGAGATGGATGGCTTTACCGGAAAATGGAATAAGGAAGGGGAAATGTGTGGATCTAAGTCCTGACTGCTGTGTGAGCTGTGACTGTTGGCTTGACCATCTGTGGTGCATTTAAGCTCTGTTTGGGTGGTACGATGGAGAGCAAGTTAGTATGGCACTGGTCCATTCCTAAAAGTAATCACTTTTACCTAAGGCTGGGCGATAAGATGACGATCTGCTTTTTTTGTAACATTGTCATATCGTGATTCAGTGTTTTTTTATGTTTAACACAGCTCTGAGCTCAAATACATTCCCTCCACTCACTGTTTCTACTGTCAGGATTAAACCAGGAGAAAACTAGGTCTAAACCAGGTCTAAAATCAGACAATATCATGGATTGAATCTGGATTAAACCAGGACTAAACCAGGAGGAAACTAGGTCTAAACCAGGTCTAAAATCAGACAATATCACGGACTGAATCTGAATTAAATCTGGACTAAACCAAGTAAACCAGGCTAAAGCAGAAAATGAAATCAAGGTCTAAACTAGGACAAAACTAAAAAGGACTAAACCAGGCACAGAATTGCACGATGATTACTCTGGACTAAACCACAGACGCAATCAGAGATAAACAAAGAGAAAACTAAACCAGAACTAAACCATGAGGGAAGCATGTCAAAACATTGTAAGGTCTGAACCTGGAACTAAAACTGGGTCTTAACCAAGACTAAACCGCTACTATACCAGGTCTGATCCCAAGAAGAAGCAGGTGGCTTTAGTCGCCTTTAAAAGACAATATACACATGAATCGTGAGGAAATTGAAATTGTGATTTAATCTATATAAATTGTGATAAGATTTTATTGCCATGTCGCTTAGCCTTACTTTTACCTTTTTTACATGGTTTGAAAAGCTAGTAGGTTTTCACAGCTCATTTTCTGTATCCCCCAACCGTAACCTGGCCCTGTTCTTTAATCAGCACATCTCAGAATTATGAGCAACGTGTTTTATTGTTAAAGGGTGATGTATCTATTATACAGAAGCCAGTCAAAATACTGGTGTGGTGGTGTCCGTCTCACAGTCAGAAGGTTCTGAGATTTCCGCCCACTGATTCCTACAAACATGACGGATGTGTCAAATGTAGGGATGTCAAGATTAACCGGTTTTACGATTACCGTGGTAATAAAAGCTCACGGTGCGATTAACTTTCATGTCTTTATGAGTATTTTTGTGCCAAATGCAATGCACTCACCGGCAAATGCTGGAGAAAAAGCGTCCAGTGTTGGATCCACCCCAAAACACAAAGTCAGGTTAAATAATCCAATGTGCACATAGCAAGTCTTATCCATCTTTGCATAATTTCATAATGTGGTAAAAAACGAAAGTGAAAGTGTACAGCTGCATGGAAATCAGCTGTTTTTAAGGTCTAAAAAATGGCTAATAATAATATTCTATAGCCTATATTATTCAAAGATCATTTTAACATAGACGTTAAACTTAGAACTTAAAACAACCATTAAACAAATATAAAATTGAAAATATAATGACTTGTTTCTTTTTTTGTGAACATTTAGGCTTTAAGTTTTAAAGGTCTTGAGAAATTTTCTGTATTTTCTTCCTTAATTTCGACAAATCGTAAATACCTACGCATAAAATTGCAATATGTTTCTCATAATAATTGTGAGAAAATGTAGAATCTAGTCAAATGCAAAGAAGACATTTTCCGATACAATAAAGTCTACAAATAAAGATTAAAATATTACACCAATTAGCGTTTATCTTTCTTGTAATAGATCTGTAACATGGATGGCTTAATAAACATCCTCATTCATATGGAGAGTAGCATCTATCACCGGAGATTAAACATTTCCTCCCAAATCTCAAATATTCTCTTTTTGGAAATTTTTGCACGTCGACGTAACAGCCTGACCTTTCCCTAATAAGACGTCTCTCTCTGCAACACCACTGGAGGTCACTGTAACCTTTGAAGGTCAGAGCTGGGACACAAAAGTGACACAGAAGAAGGAATAACCTCTCCGCTCATGCAACAGACTTTTCCAGCGTGAGCAAACAGGCTTTCAGCTCCCGGGGGCGGTTCCAGTCTCTACAGAAAGGCCAGTTCTCAGCGGGAACCAAACTTTAACTCTTAGCTCCGCCGGCACCCTCAGAACTAATGGAACTTTTCACGACTGGATTCTGAGAGGAGGTAGTATATCTGTAGCGGACATATGCGGCGGATAATTTACTGTGCTTTGGCTCGCTGATTTACAGTGAAAGGTGGATATTAACCTGCAGCCTGTCCTCAGCATTTTCTGTGAACCTGAAATTGTTGTACAGCTCACGCTCCGTAACTCAAACTTTCTACCTCTGCTCCAGTATTGACATCTTTGGGTGATTTACTCTAAATGGGAGGGTGGAGTGAGTGTAGTGCGGGGCTCCTGCTTTTGTCTCTTCTCAGTTCAGTGTCTGTGTGCATTTATCTGTGAAATACATATGATAGGTTCATGGTTTAATTTGGAAGATTAAAGCTGGACACACACTAGAGGATTTGTAGCCAGATTTTTAGTCTGAGCTCAATAAAAACTTTCCTCATGTCTGTCATTAAGTGTGTGGTCTGTGCACAGATCTTTAGTCTCAAAAGATTTTTAATCCTCTAGTGTGTGGGCACCTTAAGGGTGCTTTCACACCTACACCATTTTGTCCTAGAGTTTGGAATATCTGCAAGTACGGTTCGTTTGGTTCGGACTAAAGGGGGACCGAGGTGGTCTCGGTACAGTTCCATGTGGACTCCAGCTGATGGTGAGAACACTGACCGGACTCGATTCGGCCCTGCTCTGTTATGTAGCAAACTTTTTGGTCTACGGAAGCTTCCGTAGAAAGCTGCACAATGTATTTTTGGGAAGCACAAACTTTGTTTGTGGCAAGTAGGCCAACATTTACAACATTTTACTTAATCCTACATAATAAGTGAAACAGAAGCTTACCGGAGTGATTTCTGAAAATGGCTCCGTAATACAAGTTGTTTCAGCTTAGCCCGTTTTCTGCTATAATGTCTTGCAAAACATCTTCTGCCAAAAACGATTGTGTTCTCGTGCCAAATGCGAGTTTCATACTGGAACAACAGCAATATATGTGCTTGCTGCACAAAGCAATGATAATAATACAGTATATTGCCACAAAAAAGCAGAAAAGCACATTGTTTAGGAATAAACGTAGCACAAATTAGCCTGATGTTTTCTTTCGTGATTTTTCTCTCTTCACATGCTGCACCAATCAGCTCTCACCTACATCACTCAAAGTGTCAGTATTTTGTGAACAGTGACCGGGGGGATATAGAACATCCATAGTGGTTGGTTCGTTCGCAAAAACACTGGTGTGAATGTGAACCGAACTTGTTGAGAATTCTGACACAATCTAACAACTTTTGGGCCCAATCGAACCAGTCTACCGGACTAACTTTAGGGTGTGAAAACACCCTAAAATAATCTGATTCTACACTGAAGAAAATTGGAACAGGTGGTTACTTAACTCTGCACAGACAAAGTTAGCATCTACTAAACACAAACAAATTCAATGCAATATTAGTGTGGAATGGATTGGCCGTGGGAACTGATCCTAGGATTTGGTTACTCCACTGAAATTAACTTTTAAATTAACTTTTAATAAGAAACAACATTGTATTGCTGCCAGGATATGTGTCTTAAAGAACCAGGAGAATATTGACCCCCCAAAACCCCCAAAACCTAAAACAATGGACAAATGATCTTACTACTTACCAGAGATTTTGACATTTAATTAGGGGAGGAGTGGCTTTGAACAGAGATGAGCTCTTTGACTGGACTTTAACGGACTAAAATGTGTGTTTTGTTATGTTTATGGGTGTTTTTTCTTGGTACTGAGAGGGGGTGAGATAGGGGAGGGGTCTTTCTTTTGTTAATTTTCATTTTCTTTTTGTATTATAAAAAGGTAGTTTGTTTTTATGGTCTTTTGTGTACCTTTCAGCTCGGACCGTGGTGTTTACTTCCCAACCAAGGCCATTGTGTGTGTTTGAATCAGTTTGTCATTTCTAAATTGGAGTTCCACTCTATAAAGTTTGATCTATCACCATATCAGTTATGTAAATCACACCACAACTTTCCCCTTGATTTATGTTGCCACGGAGATGATCGTGACTAGCTTGAGCGCCGGCTGGGTGATTATAAAGTGGAGCTGGCAGAGAGGCTGTGTTGTTGATGGACACACACAAACTCGTCTTAGCTAACATTGAATTATCATAGGATGAATCATTTGAGACATGATGATGACAGATAGTAGGCTAAATGTCAATGATGAAAGATGTGACAATAATGGCCACCACATAATGGGCACCTATAGTGAAAGGTAAACAACACAATGACTGAAAATTATCATTAGAGTGTGTATGGCGGATAGCGCTCTTGCCTCACATCAAGAAGGTCCTGGGTTTGATTCCCGGACCATGTGGCCCTTTCTGTCTGGAGTTTACATGTTACTCTCCGTGTCTGGATGGGTCTCCTCTGGGTGCTCTGGTTTCACCCATCAACCCAACCCGAAACATGCACATTTGGTTGGTCCTCCTGCCAGGTGATGCTGACATTAGCCTAGTTCCACATCTGGAGATGGGTCCCCGGGTGCTGCACTGCAGCCGTCTACTGCTCCTGACGGATTGCCCCAGTGGCATCGAAGCATGGGTCAAATGCAGAGGACAAATTTCCCTACGGGCAGGGCAGTGCAGTGTTGAAAAATGATTTTAGGGATAACCTGACACATTATTTTTACTGATTCTTGCCTGAAACCTGCAGCATGGTCAAAGTGGACAATAGCCATGGTTCTATATAGAACTATTAGTACATAAAAAGTATTAGCATCTTGATAGTTTGATAGAAAAGTACACTTTTTATCTACTTTAATAGCAAGGTTATCAGACGTATTTATCATGGACAAATTACAAGAAGAGTCTACTTTGCCACCGGCCTGTGCTGTACCTGAATTTTGCAAGACGGCTTAAAACATGTACCAAAGCTTTTTCCTTGTTGTGGAGACGATCTGTTTTACCTATTGAGTAATTGTAAATGCAACAAGCCCTAACCCTGAAGGATTTAAGTAAAATGGGCCCTGGGGCTAAAGTTTTTTCAGGGCCCCCCCTATGTCTGTCTATCTATCGGATAAATGAATGAATGTTTTAATTTGAACACGCAAGTTGCTTCTTAAACCTTGGTACTACCTTGGTACTACATGAAATTTGTGAAAAACAGTTACACTCAATAACTAGTGGGGCATAAGTTTAATATCATGACCCAAATTTGGGCTGTGTGGCCATCACCCCACTGTTTGTGTATTACTAGAATTTTCCTTTGCCACTGCCAGACTTTCCAGCGTGTCCTGGGTCTTCCCCGGGGCCTCCTCCCAGTGGGACGTGCCTGGAACACCTCTCGAGGGAGGCGACCAGGTGGCATCCGAAACAGATGCCCGAGCCACCTCAGCTGGCTCCTTTCGACGTGGAGGAGTAGCGGCTCTGTTCCGAGCTCCTCCCGGGTGACTGAGCTCCTCACCCTATCTCTAAGGGTGTGCCCAGCCACCCTGCGGAGGAAACTCATTTCGGCCACTTGTATCCGGGATCTTGTCCTTTCGGTCATGACCCAAAGCTCATGACCATGCTGGAAAGACAAGGTCTTTCAGCTGGCCTGGGAACGCCTTGGGATCCCCCAGGAAGAGCTGGATGGGGTGTGCGCGGATCGGGAAGTCTGGGCATCTCTGCTCGGACTGTTGCCTCTGCGACCCGACCCCGGATAAAGCGGAAGAAAATGGATGGATGGATGGATGGCACTGCCAGACTGGTGTTTAGGACCACACATTTTTTTGCCATTTCACATGCAGAACATTCAAATATCATAGTAAAGTCCACTCTCTGGTCCCTGAGCCACAGTTTGAGAACCACTGGTACAAAACCAACTGAAACCTGCACCTAACTGGAATATCACTGAGATTTATCCTGATGGCAGTTTAAAAACATGCAAACTCAGAGAACTAAAGCTAAAGCAGTCACCAAGCAGCTCCCATCAGAGCCGCTGAATTAAACACTACAGACTCCAGAGAACACTACAGGCTCCAGAGAACACTACAGGCTCCAGAGAACACTACAGGCTGTAAAGGCTGTTTTCTAATTCACTTATTTTGTTATGTCCGTTGTATGAACAGGGAACCGTGGCGTACAGGCATCATTACGAGCTCCGTGGGTTAATTATTGACACAAACTCTTCCTCATCATTCTCATTGAATTAAAAGGCCGTTTTTATTGCAATAAAAAAACAGCAGTGCAAATACTCAATGTGGTGCCCCTCGAAACACTTGGTGCCCGAGGCACAGCGCATTACCAGGGTATAGGAAGTGGCGGTCGGTGTAGCTCTGTGTTCAAGTTTATTTTAGCGCACTGTGAAGAAACAGGCGAACACCGTGTGAGACACGTCCGAGCGGTAGAGTACGGACAAGAAGGTGCACTTCTCAGGGAGGACGGGGAAACTGTCTGCACTGACCTAGCGGAGAGAGAGTGTGCGTGCCATCAGACTCGTCGGGCTATTGCCATTACAACACTTGATTGACAGACGGAACTCATTAATTTGACTGAGATCTTAGTTATGCTCACTTCATCGTAAAATGCCTGCGTGAATGAATCAAGTGGACCACGTTTGTGGAGTTCATGTGCACACAGGCGGTTTTCCTGTCCATGAGCGATGCAGTTGACTGAGCTGGCGTGGTTGAGAGGGTCTTGGATACAAAGTCATCTGATAAAGCCTCACACATGAGCAGTGTTCTACAGTTACCTTGAAGAAGTAATCTGATTACTGATTACCAATTACTCCTTTAAAAAGTAACTTAGTGATTACTTTATGTTAGAAGTAACTAAATTAGATTACAAGTTACTTTATTAGTTACTGTTAGTTACTACAGCAGCTGCTGACAACACCTCCAACACACAAATGACACCGGTTTTGCCAATACTCCCATTGTTGGGAGTGCATTTTAACAGTGACATCAACAGTTGTTGGTGAGTCGTCCTCAACTGAAAACATGACGTATCACAGATGTTGCACCACTCCCCGAGATGCAAGACTAAGGCAAATATATATTTTTATATATATATAAGAATAATGCCAAGATAGTAACTCACAGTGACTTGGATTAAAGTAACTTTAATCTGATTACTGGTTTGAAAATATTAATGCGTTAGATTACTCAAAAAGGGGTCAAATTAGAGTAACTAGTAACTAAGTAACTGGCATCACTGCATATGAGGGAGTACGCGAGGAGTGAAGGAGCTAGTTTGACGGCTCGCAGCAGGGCCTGCTGAGCACACACATTTTTTCTCCTTATGCCCATGGGCCCTCCAACTTGCTGGGCCCCTGGTCTTAGCCCTGGTAAGCCTGTGCATAAATCCGGCCCAGCCTACGGGGGACAGTAACCTTAGCCTTAACCTTAACAGTATTTTACAGGTCTTGTATAATCCTTTATTTAGGTATTTTAAACTACTTCTGGACACCTTAGCGGCTCAATGTGTCTGTAAAACTTAGGATGTTATAAAATACGGTTTCACGATTATAATATCAAAAGCGGTGTTGCCATTAATCACCAAAAGAGTTTGACCACGTACAGGATCAGAAACAGATGCTGTCCAGAATGTAACTCTTCAAAGAACTTCATGATGTGTGTAAGACAGAGACAGACTAAATTTATTGGAAAATGCGCACTGAAAATGTGCAAATGACACAAAAGTCTAAATCATACCTATTTATTCATGTATTTACAGCAATAAAATGGCTTCATGGGGGGTTAATGCGTTAATCTGACACTATCATTCGTTCTCCATTATTAAAGCTTGATGAATTTCTTCGATAGATGATCTTTGGACATCATTCATGTTACCAAATGCTAAAAAAACAGTGTTATAAGTTGTCTGCAGCGAGGTCATTAGGTGAGGACACCAGTAGGCGGTGCTGGTAGGTATAGTACTTGTTTGTACACTTTGTTGTTGCTTTTGTCTTATCTGTGCCACTGTTTCACACTCTGGGTAAATCATTTGTTTCTGTGCCCTTCATGTTCTTCTGGCTCTCTTTTCTTTTTGATCAAAGTGGCGCAGTGCTACAAAGCCTGTACAAATTACTCAAACTGACATCACAGGCAAAAAAAACCCAAACTAAAAATACCTCATTCAAATATTACATTCATTTACTTTTTATTTTGTGTGGATGTGAGATTTGTGCTTTGCAGATAGTAACACTTTATAATAAGTAAACAGTATTAATTTATCATTTATAAATAATTCACAAAGCATTCCTCCTAATATATAGAGGTTAAAGTTAGTGTGTAAGTGTGCATAACCTTTGTATTATTATTGATGAGCACAGAAATAGTGAGTAACGTTAATGGCCATGCTAAAACCCAAAAAATAACTCAATTATGTCCCTTGACTCGTGCTTAACCTTAGACTAATGGATGGCATGCTGTGTTATTTATTACAACACGCAGGCACAGCATCTATTAAGGTGCTTATGAATGACTAGCAAATGATTAGAAATGCATCGTAATGTATTTATAAATGAGCTTGCGTGGGAAGGCCACACACACACTCACCGCAGCTTTCATTCCCTGTCCGCTTGTTTACCGCTGTCTCACGGTTTTCCCCCATCAGCCACTGCAGCCGCTTGCACAATTGGCCGCTGCTCAAACCTTCCTTCCCTAGTATTGTCTGAGTTACAAACATTTCCCACAGTATTCACCGTTCGTTCGCCTACTTCACACCGCCAGTCAGAGTCACCATCTTTCACTGCATACACAATAAGCGAAGCGTGGGTTAATCAAGTAAAAAAAATCTCACTACCGAACAAACCACTCAGTGCAGGTAGCTAACCGTGGAGGCTAAGGCTTACAGGCGTTGGTTTAAAGGTATTCAGCCTTAAGTGACTTAGGTGCCCTTTGTACCATGTTCAACTGCTCATTTATAGACATGAACTTTGGTGGAAAAAAAACAATTTTAAGGCTACTCCGAGTTCAACCTATGAATCCATGGTCCAACCAAAGACAATAAACCTCCCTTCATTCTTGATAATTTCCTGACAGAAAAGAAAGGTCCAGAAAGACAAGAGTGACCAAAATTGTAAGATTCTTGCACACATTTATTTTCTGAAAAATGTTGAAACAGGGAGCACATAAAGGGAACGAAAGGACATGGGACCAGTCTGATACAAATCGTTTTTACTCACTGTCACTTTTTATATCATTTAAAATCGTCAGGAATCACAGAGAAGCTTTCCAAACAATGTTGATGTGATAATAAATTTCTTCGAGTCAAATTAACATCCATTATAGTACACTGCTATACGCCGTCAGATCACTTCACTCAGGTTAAGTCCATATTAAATAAATAGCCCAAATGAATACAATAAACGTGCCCAAAACATAGTAGCTTACGTTAAAAACTAACTACGGCAATATTGTTTCCTGGCTAGCATAGCAGTAGCCTAACGCTAAAGTGCGCTAAAAAGACAGATCATTATGGTCCACACTGTGCTGTCGGGTGGTAAATATCCCCGGTCAGTCCTCTTCATAACAGGCTCCACAGCGACTACAAAAACGCTTTAAATCAACAACTTTCCAGTGGTTGAAATGGTCCAAATCATAGCTCAAACAATCAATCAATCAATTTATTTTTGTAACGCCCAATATCACAACAGGAGTCATGTCAAAGGTCGGTGTGGACAACAACAAATCAATATCAAGCATCAAGAATAATCAAAATAAGTCACACACGAATGAATGTCACACACGTTGCTTTCTCCCATTGTTGAATGACGCTTGGTAGTCAAAATATTCACCTTGGCCATAATGCACCGCACGGCCCGCAATGTGCAAATGGCTTATAAAGTCACCCAACACCAGACTGATCAAGCTGTATCATTTTTTCATGGAGGCACACCCCATTATACGCACTACATTAAGCAATTATCAATGTTGTACAAATGTTTACAGTGGTGTAGTTATTCTAGTGTAACCAAATATCCAATGGACACATCTGCTTGCTGGCGACTTCATGTCATGCCCGGAGAGCTGTCACAAAATCCACACTTTATGTAAGAGGCGTTCCAGTTGCTCGCACTACCCCCTCACTACTCACAGCGATACTACAGTTTTCTGAGAGGATCGGCTCCATATAAAGCAGTGCATAAAAGGAACAAGTGATGGAAGTGGTTGAGCGCGGAGATAGTGTCAACAGCGTGTGACATTAGATGTGGTCCTGGGGGGCCGGAGCTGTCAGAGCAGAGTCCCCAGGAGGCCGTAGGTTACAGGGCGCTTGTCTATTTCAGCCCACTGACATGGGAGCGCTGCGCCTGACATGTGCTCATACACTGGCACTGACGGACAGGGAGAAGGCTATTGGAAAAGGCACATAAGGAAACAGCCATTTGTCACACTTGTCTTTAGCCAGAACAGAGTGACCCTGAATAGGAATTAAACTGGAACTGGAAGTCATGAGGTCAGCTGAGAGTTTACATATTATCAGGGGTCTTATCATGAAGGCATCAGTTTCGGGACAAACTGAGCTGTAAGGCCACAGCTCTCTGTCAGTGTGGAGGTCATGCAGTAGACTTGAACTCCACATGAATAAATGTTTTAATAAATATCCTCAAATATCCTTGTGCGCTGATCCTAGGTCAAACATGATCAAATCCTGACAGCGCTGAACAAGAGCATTATGTAAGTGGTCATTAAAAAGAGATCAACAACATGCCCAGGCTCAGCTCTGTGTGTCATCAATTAATGCCCACTATTTGTCACGATTTAATCATGTTATCAATAACAGCAGTTTATTATCAATGATACTCATTATCAAAATGTCAGCTGGGTTTGACACATGCGTTACCCTTCATTGGTTAGTACCATCCTTTGTATTCTACTCCTTTCAAATGATTATTCATTATTGTACAGACAAGTAATAATGTTACTTCAGTAATTATAATGGAGTATTCCTATATTATTTGTTCATTATTGTTTCCACAATGTCTGTCACTTTTCTGTGTAGGAATCTTAATGTGTTGCTAAGTAAAGAATATGTTTGTTCTCCTCTAAACCCAGAGGAGTGTGTTGAGGACTTATTGGAGGGGAAGCAATACAAGCGCTCATTTACAAACAGAGCAGGACTGAGGCAGACAGAAGGACAGACAAACAGACAGCTCAAAGCCTCTCAAACACACACACAGATGGACAAATACAGTGAGGTGATAGACCATTAGTCAAACTGCTCCACATTCACTTCCTTTCCAATGACATACAGTAATTTGTCCGTTTTCGGCGGCCGTTGCTCACCCTCTCTGATTGTCATGTGCTGCAGGTCTGCTCTCGGTGTCCTACGACGAGTGGGACTACGGTTTAGAGGCCAGAGTCCGCGACGGGGTGGCAATCATCACTATGGCCACCTCCACCATGATGATGGACCGCGGCCCGCACACTCTTCTCAAGTCTGAGTGCCACGGAGCGCCGGACAAGAAGACCCCAATCTCAGGCAACCCCAATGAAGTGCTCAGGTGAGGACTCAAAACGTTTAACTTAGTGCACTATGGTAAATTTTAGGGCTGGCTGATGTGATGATAAAAATCGAATTGTGATCTGGTCTCCATGACAATCTGCTTTTTCGGTAACATCGTCTTATTGTGATTCACTGATTTTTATGTTTAACGCAGCTCTGAGCTCAAATACTTTCTCTCCACTCGCTTCTACTGTCAGGATTAAACCAGGACTAAACCAGGAGAAAACTAGGTTTAAACCAGGAGAAAACCAGGTCTAAACCAGGACTAAACCAGGAGAAAACTAGGTTTAAACCAGGACTAAAATCAGACAATATCAGGGACTGAATCTGGATCAAACCAGGACTAAATCAAGAAGTAAATCGAACTAAAGCAGAGACTGAAATCAAGGTCTAAACCAGGACCAAACTAAAAAGGACTAAACCAGGGACAGAATGAAACAATGATTACCCTGGACTAAACCAGGACTAAACCAAGACTAAACCACTACCACACCAGGTCTAAACCAGGTCTAAACCCAAGAAGAAGCAGATGACTTTAAAAGACAATATATACATGAATTGTGATAAAAATAAATGAGATAAATAAAATGTGATAAACTAAAGAAAATCGTGATAAGATTTTTTGGCCATATCGCCCAGTGCTAGTAAATCTACATCTCTCAACTAAACAAGCTGTAAATCATCCAGTAAAATGGATTTAGTGC
>OMNZ01110728.1:28402-40754 GCA_900303255.1 Lesueurigobius sanzi
GAGCTCAAATACTTTCTCTCCACTCGCTTCTACTGTCAGGATTAAACCAGGACTAAACCAGGAGAAAACTAGGTTTAAACCAGGAGAAAACCAGGTCTAAACCAGGACTAAACCAGGAGAAAACTAGGTCTAAACCAGGAGAAAACTATGTCTAAACCATTTGTGTAGCTTCTCTATGTCTAAACCAGGACTAAACCAGGAGAAAACTAGGTCTAGACCAGGTCCAAACCAGGGCTAAACCAAGAGAAAACTAGGTTTAAACCAGGACTAAAATCAGACAATATCAGGGACTGAATCTGGATCAAACCAGGACTAAATCAAGAAGTAAATCGAACTAAAGCAGAGACTGAAATCAAGGTCTAAACCAGGACCAAACTAGATCTAAACCAAAGGGCTCAATCATAAATAAACCAAGAGAAAACTGGGTTTAAATCAGGTCTAAACCTGGACAATATCACAGACTGAACCAGGATTAAACCAGGACTAAACCATGAGGGAAGCATGTCAAAACTCTGTAAGGACTGAAACTTGGACTAAACCAAGACTAAACCACTACCACACCAGGTCTAAACCAGGTCTAAACCCAAGAAGAAGCAGATGACTTTAAAAGACAATATATACATGAATTGTGATAAAAATAAATGAGATAAATAAAATGTGATAAACTAAAGAAAATCGTGATAAGATTTTTTGGCCATATCGCCCAGTGCTAGTAAATCTACATCTCTCAACTAAACAAGCTGTAAATCATCCAGTAAAATGGATTTAGTGCCTGCCATTAGTTAGAGGAGCATGCATCTATGCTTTCTATGCTTTAGAAGGTATATTAAACTTGTAAATTATTTTGATATTTTTCTTTACACACTATTCCAGGTAGTATGCTGCTTTTTTCATGACCTTGCTGTAGATCTTATTGCTGTACTTACACTGTAATTGACTTATTCTTAACCACAGAACAGTCTCAGTGATTACACCCAACTAATTTACTAAGTACTGTCATGCCCCAGAATGGCAGTGGCTTTGATTTATGAATGTTGAAAACTCCACTCAGCAGCTTTTAAATAAGTTCACAGGTCCAGCTGGCGTAATATTAACACATGGAGCACATCAGCACAATAAAAGAGCGCACAGCTGCCGACAAGCTCACTGTAGTGCACCTTACTCTGCACACTGTCGTCTTACCCCCCTCCTCCACGCCCATGTGATAACACCCCCCTGCCCTGGGAGAGTGAAGCCCCGCCCCCTCAGCTGCCCGACTCCGCGCCAGCTCTTTTGAACGGACTGTGCGGCGCGGCGCTTGCTGTCGCTTTGGTCCGCACGCTGCCTAATTGGTCCCAGCGGTGCTTGAGTGGGTGAACACTGGCCCCCGTTGTGCCACGCATCGGCGCTTCAAATAGTATTGTATGCACAGTCAGTGTCGGCCCCTCTGCCACTACGGGGTTATGTGTGTTTTTGTACTGGGCCTGAGAAAAGAGGAGCAGCTGTGTGGTAGATGCTGTCACAATTTAAAGTTACATTCATTCCAACTAACAGCATTTCACAGCTAATAGCTCAGTTCAATCCCCACTGCATTCAGCAATCTTCTCTCAAATGCTGTTGCTCTTGGACATGTTTAACTTTGAGCTTAGTTCTGATTTTAAAACGTAAACTGTTCATATAATTAATCACAATTGCAATACGAGCGATCACGATGTCATCAGGTCCGAGGCAACATCCATACGTGGCCCAATCCAGGAAATGTTGCCGATTTGGCCCTCATGGGGTCAGTCAGATATAGAACTCAGAATTACTTACACTTTATTTTATTGAAAGCCCTATATTTTGTCGTAATGAAAACCTTGATTCAAGTCACTAACTCCAAAGGGGTCAGTTTTTACAGCTCACGGACTAAAACTTTTTTCGTGATAACAAGGATGTTACACAAATCAGCAACATTTCCTGGATTCACCCATATGTTTTAATTAAACAATAATAGTTCTCTGATAGGCAAAAACATTGGTCACAAAAAGAGCATTGGTTCCTTGGCGGAGCGGCCATCATGGGAAGGATCATGGGAAACATCGCCGTGAATGCCTGCACCACCCCCCATCCAGCCTGTCCGTCCTTGGGAGAGGATCCCCCCCTTCATGTGGACCTCCCCGAAGTTTCTCCTTTTGTCCCAATGGGTTTTTGAGTTTTTCCTTGCCGAGAAGGAGGGTCTAAGGACAGGGGATGCTCCAACACTATTAATATTCACTAATTGTCTTTCTTTTTCTTGTGAAGCCCTGCGAGGCGACTTTGTTGCGATTTTGGGCTATACAAATAAAATTGAATTGAATTGGCATTGTAACAGATCTGCGACTTAAACAAACTGTGCTACATGTCTGAATGCTGAAAATTCCAGAACAAAACGATCACAGCAATCGCTCCTATACTGAATACATTACTAGAATTATGTTGCCCTCCTGAATATGTGCTGTCGTGATCCGCTGATGCTTAGGTTACATTTTCCCACATATGCTCCGAGCGTAACCTATACCACCTGCTATAAGACTGCCAAGCTTTGTGATCTGTCCCAGCCGAGCCCTCAGAAGTGATTTCAACACTCTTGTTTGAGTGAAGCCTGGCCATGCCCTGTGCCTCTTTCCTCTTTTGCCCTCAAGTTTTTTTTTTTTTTGTACATCAGCTCAACATTGTTCAGCGATCTACCCACTGCAGTCCCTCTTAGCCACCGCGAGTGCTCCGGACCTGCAGTTTTATAATCGACTTAGCTGTGTCGTTGATTAGATTAGTGAGGAACGCGGCTAGGATCGCTCACCCCTCGTTGCCTTAACTACATTTGTGTGGTGATAGCCTTTGTCCTCAAGAGCTCACTCGAGATATTAAGATGTGGTCGTCAATATACTGTAGATAGTGGATGAACAGCTGGTTGGTTGGTGGATGTTTCTACCCGCAAACCTTTAGCCCTTCAGATTTCCGTTCAGATTGGCCCATAGTGGTGTTGTGCTCCGTCGGGGGAGACTCTGAGCAGATTTATTTATTTTTATCGGAAAAAGTGCTATATGAACTGAAGCATGAATCTCTAACTTTATTACGATTAAAAATTTACAAAATGTCTTCAAAAGTGTTGGAAATTTGAATTTGACTTGTCTGTGCAAGCTCTCAATTGTCCTTGAGTGTTTCTTAACGGATGAAAATGCAGTAATCTGGATTAGGTTTTGCATGACTTGAAGATATTGCGCATCTTCCAAGCTTTCTCCATTCTCCTCTGAAGATCTGCTTTTCCAGTTTTCAGACCAAGGGAATTTCAGAATCATGAGAGGTGAAACTTGACCACAGTGCATTGTGAAAACATTTGCTAATACATGTATCTAGATTTACTTATTTTTCTACATTTTTATCAAGCTTTTAATCCTATGTCCACAAAAACAAACTTAAGCAGCAAGTAAAGGGTGTCCAGTGTAGCCACCAGTGTAACAATGATTCTGACAAATGAAGAAAGTGCACATCAGAAGAAGGGAGCGGTACAGAAGGCGCACAGAAAGGGAAATAGCACGTCACTGATATACACAACATTTTAGAAATTAGCCGTCATGACCTTGCCAGAAATGAACAGATTACTAAAGAGCTACATTTGGAAAGGTGTCAAGTAGACTGGTTTGAGTTTTCTCTGGTTCTGTCCACGTGTTTGCCTGAACCATGCACGCTGAACTGCAGTTTGACCCTCTCGAGCGGAGGAGGAGGAGTGTGTGTGTTGATGAAAACCTACCTGTTTGTGAAGAGGTGTGTGATTGGAAGTAGGTCAGGATCCTCCAGCGCTAACACAGCTCTGCTCCTCATCTCACTGGTGCTTTTATCTGTCTCTGAATCTAAAGTCGCATTTATTCTCACACCTGTGTTCTGTTTCTATTTTTATTCTTTTTCATCTGTTTTCACATTGAACTATTTCCCATTTGCCCTAATTCCCTTAGCTGTCAGATTTCAAAATATTAGTTTTTATTACTTTGGCTTTTTAGGTTATTGCAATACAACATCAAAATATTTAGCTAGGAACATTGCAAAACATTAAACACTCTTTTAGTCTCTGCTCTCCTCATCATGTCTGCAGGGCCGATATGTACTGTACCCCTGGGGGTACGCTAGAGCACAGGAGGGGGTTCTGGAATAATATTATAGTGTAATAGATACAAAATAAGATGATACTGAATTGTATTTTTGATTATAATGTTCAAAGTAAAGCTTTAACTTTAACTGTGAAGAGTGTGAGTATTAAGCTGTCTTTTAACAGATAAATCATAGTTTAGTCATTCACTTTCTAACTAATCAACAAAACCGTGGGGGTGGGGGTACTCAGAGTATAAATGAAAGGCCCAAGGGGTACACGAGACACAAAAGGTTGGAAGCCACTGCTGTACAGTAAAAGGCACCGTATGCTTCCACAAACGCTTACATAAACAATGCTTATGCTCACTTGACATTGTTGAGGTTATGTCTGTCTCCCACTTGTCTGTCTCGGTGTTGTGACCCTCAGGGGTGCTCTAGAATCTGCTCGGTGCATATGTGTACATAAACTTGAATGTGCACCAAATCGACACCTTCCCCCACAGTCGCATGTAAACCTGGTGTGCATGTGGAGCTGCTACTCCACGCCACAGTCTGTGTGCTTAGACTGCGCACTGCCATATGGGGCATGTTATCACTCGCCGTATAGATTCCTTCTCACCAAATCCATTACAAATACTGCACAACAGTAATTGCTAAACAGTGTAATTCATGATTAATTCAGACCACGGTTCATTTATTAAAAAGGACTTATCAATATTTCACAAAGCTCGTCTATTATTCACTCTGAACATGCGCTAAACCCTATCTGTATCAGGTGTATTTAGGTGTGTGAGCCAACTCTGATTTATGACAGACCTATTAGTGAAACAGGACAGAAGTAAGGAAGCAGATCCACTTAAATGTCTTTGCTGTGGAAGAATGTGCCGTCAGTAACAGAGTGCTGCCTGCAAAGCCTCCACTGTCCAGGTGCAAACAGCTGCTGCGCTGTGAATTTTAATTCACCAGCCGTACACTACTGTACAGATGGAGCTAAATAATAGCCTCAGCAACATTTGAAAACATTAGTGTAAGTGAGTGTGGCTTTGTGCCAGTGCATATGTGTGAAGCGTTCCTCGCATGCAGACCGCCTTGTGCCAGCGTGTATGGGAATGCTTTTATTGGTTCCTCTGACACGGCAGGAAGGCAGTGAAGTTGTCACCGAGTTGGGAACAGGGCACTTAGCACCAGCTGCCCCGCTGGAGCTGCCCAGTGCGCTGTGTGTCACACAAGAACTGATACTGTACTTTACAAGACTATAGAGTGCTAAACAGAGCCTCACAGTAATGTCCCCACTCTGTTTCCTTTGAATCCCACCTCCCTGTCTCTCTCCTCCCTCTGTGAGATTATCGTCTCCATGGTAACGCAGCTGATCAGTTGTGGATGCCATGGCAACACATGCTTGTGTTGGTCTCTGTTCCTGCTGTCATGATGACAGGATGTGCATTGCAAACACATAAACAATGTTCCCATTGAATGAAAGCTCACTGAGTAAAGATTAAAGAGGTCATCATCAAGTGCTTTCATTAATGATTGATGCAGCAGATTCTGATCTGTGAGCATGAAGGCCATGTCTATACAGGACCAGTTACTCAATGGAGCTACTTCAAGCACAGGCACTGTGTGTTTCAACCAACAATAACCCAGAACAGCACACATGTGGATAATGTGGGCAGTTACTGTGAGAAACAAATAAACCCATCATGGCATTTTACAGTATAAGCACATCTCACTATATTGTCAATTTTTGTTTCTTTATTTGGTGGTTTTGTTGGAAACAGCTGGGACAGGCATAAGAAGACCAGTTTGGTTTGTTAATGAAGTATAACAGCATGTCTTTACAGCCACCAAATACATACAATGTTTGGTAGCTTGTATGTGTGTTATAATTACTCTTGCAAAATCAAAATCAGCAATCATTTCTTGCATTTTGAAATATCCATTTACCTATTGTATATGATGTGCAGGGTTTTGAGGCTGAGCGTTGCCATGGGAACAGCCACAGTAGCTGAGTGGGGGGGGCAGCAAATAGAGCCTACACGTGGTCTGACACCGAGGTGGCTTATGTACACCTGACGTAAACATGACGGCTCTCATTTACTCACGCAAACACTTACAGCAGGTGAACTGATCCCAGCTGACAGGAACAATGCTCCTCTTTCACATCCTCAGCCTCTGACACAACACAGCGCTGCCTCCCTGCACTCTCTAGTCTCCTGTTTGTGCAGGCATTTCAAAGATGTGTAATTACAGTAGACTTATGGGGAAGTGTCCCTCAGATCCGTGTTAAAGGGGCATTATGCAACTTTTTAAGTGAAAAATAAATTAGTTTCATTTGTGTATATTTGAGTCTTTTAGTGGCCGAGTCGCTGTATGGGAGCAGTGTGGCACCTTTACTTTCCATCACAGTGGCCTCTATGATGCTCCAGGATCAAATGTTTCAGGGTTTCTGGTCCGTGTCTATAAAATCCCTAAAAACGCTAGATCCTGGAGCATCATCAAAGCGGCTGTGATGGGAAGTAAAGGTGCCTTGCTGCACCCATACAGCCACTGGGTCTCTAAAAGGTCAAATATGCACAAATATCAGGAATTTATTTTCACTTAAAAAGTTGCATAGTGCTCCTTTAATTTGGTCTAAAAAATTTCTTCATAATTTTAGCCAAAGTAAAAGTAAAATTAGATATTATTTCCTCTACTTCCCTGACAATCAGTTTTGGTTTAAGTCAAAGCATTGGGCATATTTGATCTAAAGGAAATCCACCGGAAGTACAGTATAATACAAACTCTTCAGTTAATCATGTGAAGTTGCTTACCAAAAGCGTCAGAAAGGAGTAGATATTGAGAACCTTGGCCTACTGTTTTGCTCACCAGGTAATGCAGGTGAGGTGGTGCAGTAGTGTCTCAGCTCCGGTTGGTGTTATCAATGCAAGGGCAAGGCAGACTCTTTTCTCCTGTACTATTTAGTTTGTATATGAAGGAATTGTCGCAACAGCTAAATGCATGCAGTATGATTGGTTATGCCCTTGTAATCCACCTTATTCAGGAAGTTTCACTGGGGGCCGCCATTTTGTATTTCTGGTCAACTGCAGGTCTGACTTGAGCTGATATTGGCTTTGATTTTTGTTTTTGGTGAAACATGTAACATTTACAACAAACCTCTGTGTAAATATATCCATCAGCTCTGGTCCTTTAGAGTTTCTCACAGACAATTAGCCAATTAGAGTCACAACAAAAAGGCAGAGATAATATCGCAAAAAAATTATTTTAGGTGACTTTTTTCATGTCGTCCATCCTCTGAAACTAAACCTGAGCCACACAAACTTTATTTACTTTAAGCTTTTTTACAAGTTTTTTGTTGATTCCCTTTTTATTTTATTCACTCTCTTCCCCTGACAACAATGGAAATCTCAGCTCACAGGAAGTGCTAATAAAAACAGGAAATGCTTTTACAACAAAAGTGGGCGGGGCAGAATAAGGTGGATAGGGCTGCACGATTTTAACAAAAAAACCAATTGCAATTTTTCGGACTGAAATTGCGATTCAATTTGTGAGTTTAGCATTATGTATTTATGTTGTATATTTTTACTTTCAGTTTTGTTGAGGCATGAGACGATATGGACATTTTGGCTACGTTCACACTGCAGGTCTTGATGCACAATGCGGATTTTTTGAAAAAATCAGATTTTTTTGTGTGGTCGTACATATTACCATTTCAATGCGACCTGTATGTGACCTACTGCTTGTGCTGTCTGAACGGATATGGCTTGTAAGTAGAGGGCGGTAGTGGCACTGGTTTGAAGAAGTACTGCACAGAGGGGAAGGAAAAAAAAAAAAGGTGTGCATCACAGTTGATATGGACGCTAAACTTATTGTGAGAAGATATATCTTCATTTTAAGAAGAAGAGAGACTTTGGCCTTTTTTGGAGCAGTTTCAGTGATGTCTGGAAACTTGCCGCTGTGGAGACCTGCTTTAATGAGGTGAGCGTTGCTAACTTCATCAAAACAAATGCACGTGTAATTTTCTCTCATCTACTAACGGAGAATGAATGGCATTTCTGTAGTTTTAATGACGTGTAGGTCGGATGAATGCGACCTGGCCGTTCAGACTGATCCGTATTCAGGATTTAGGACCACATATCCAAGTGGCCTGGGTCGGATTTGAAAAGATCGGATCTGTGTCGTTCAGACTGTCATAAAAAGATCAGATACAGGTCTCATAGGGGCAAAAAAATCAGATTTGGGTCACTTCAGGCTGCCGTCTGAACGAGGCCTTAGTCTCACGATTATCTTGGCCAAAATTATTGCAATTCACAATATTATCATGTACTTCATCTGTACTCTGTAGTTGTGTAGGACGTGTTTGTCCAAAGATCGTCCTCAGCTTAATAAAGATTTGAACACGTTCGTGGGTCTTTTAAGAGTAAACCAGAAGGAGGAGTTAACCTCTAAGTCCCTCCTCTCTTGGAACTAAAGGGTGTTCTCCTTTAAATATTATCACAGCAATTATTGCAAAATTTCTTATGGTGAATTCAGTTTCGAATCTGGGGCTGTGGTTTGACAATTATCTTCAGACGTGATAAAACTAGTATTGTCAGCAAATGATACTTCTAAACATACATTGTTTTACTCATTTATTACATTTCAGCTTCATAAAACACTGGAGACGCAAGACAAAAGAAAAACCCTCAGTCTTTGGGTTTCGATTATTGCAGTATTTAAAATTGTGATGATTCGATTGTGATTAATTGTGCAGCCCCACCTTGTAAATCATGTCATTTATGCTGACAGTTATCTACATTTATGTGTCAGTATCCAAGAAGTATCCTGTCCCACACTTTGAGCTCTTTCCATCAGGGCAAAGATACAGACTTCCTTGTGCTAAGAAAAACTTGTACAGGAATTCGTATGTACCATCAGGGAGATGAATAAGTTGTACCCCCCAATGTCTCGCAGTCTGTTCCACTCCTCCTCTGTTGATGAGGGCAATCTGCTGTAGTGTCTGCAATGAACTGATTTTATTTTTCATTTTATTATCACCACTATTATGGACTTGTGTATCTGTGTGGCTGTATTGATGATGTAAATGAGCAAGCCAGTTTCTGCCATCATGGAGTATGGTAGATAATAAGGTTTTTTCTATTCTATTCTAAGAACTTCAAAATGTTTGTTCCAAGTATGGCTTAATACAACATCAAATATGATCCATAATAATCTGTGTATGCATCGATCATTGGTTATTCCGTTTTCAGTCCAAATCAAATAATGTGTAAGTTAAAGGTCATTTTGTAAAATCCATAAATCTATAAATGACAAACTTGGTTTTGTTCAGCTGTTTTTTGGGGGGGGTTTTTTTGTTTTAATTTTTTGCATAATACTGTATGATCAGCTGACTCCAGAGCGTGCTTGTGTAACATGGCCCGGTGCATTGTCCAGATCTGCCCTCGTCCCTTGCTCTCTCTTGGGGCATCCGCTCTGAAACATCTCCGCCTTCAACTCACGCTTTTAACTTCACTTACAGTCAAAGGGAGAGGATTATTAAACTATTGCTTCACATACTGTAGTAAAACACATTTCACTGATGATTCACAGGATGATTAGGGAACCAAAGCCCCACAAACAGTGCTCCAGGTCAGGGAGGGAACACTGCCTCTCACTGTCCAGCTATAGAAGCGTGTAATAAAAGTGTGCCCCATGTTCAAGGGAGAGGTGACAAAGGTGAAAGAGGTGACAATTCGAAGCCTAACTTACCGGGCGTTGCATGGTCAGGCCCCTCAGTATATTGCTGTAAGTAAGTAAGTAAACTTTATTTGTATAGCGCCTTTCACAGACAAAGGTCACAAAGCGCTTCACACAATAGAAACACAAAAACAATAGCAAAATACATAGAAAATACATAAAGACAGATTATTGGCTCTGAAAAGCCTGTCTAAAAAATAAAGTCTTGCTTTTTAAAGGTCTCAACAGAATCCAGGGAACGCAAGGACAGAGGAAGATCATTCCAGAGACGGGGCGCCACCGCTTTAAAGGATCTATTTCCCCGGGTTTTGTAGCAGGTCAGAGGAACCATCAGCAGGTTCTGACCTGAAGACCTCAGACTACGAGCTGAGGTGTAGGACTGGACCAGGCCAAAGATAATCTGTGCCCCTACTCCTCAGGGCGCAGAGTCTCCTGAAGGTCCCCAAGACCCAGTTTAAAACTCGGGAAGCCTGTCTGTAGCCCATAGACTGTGGAAGGACTTGCCCCTGTCTCTCATGTTCGTGCTTGACTCTGTGGACTCTTTAAACCCACTTGAAGACTTATTTAGAGAAGCTGTTGGTTTTCACTTTTGTTATTTAGTTTACAAAATTATTCTCATGTTATTTTTGCTGCTCCTGTGTTATGTACAGCACTTTGTGATTTTTATCTGTGAAAAGTCATAAATGAACTTTACTTTCTTATTACACCTGGACGTCACATGGACCACCGCGCTACGCACCTTCACTGGCAGCTCTCAACTAGAACTGACCACTCAAATCAAACTCTAAATTGTCTTAACTCAGTTGAAGAAGCTTAGAGTGAATGAACCTTTCATGTATGAAGCGCTTTGGGTGTGACTTGTGTCATATGAAAAGCGCTATACACATAAGATTCCCTTCCCTTATAAGAAACACAGGCTTTACCTCCAACACTGACTCTCATGTAGTCTATGCAGATACAGGGGTCTAACACAGCATGCTGAACCATGAGAGTGCACATCGTTCGGTCCTCATCTCGTGCCGAAAACACTTCAATCAAACTCCGCATCCTTCTACAATCGAAGATCTTCTCCCTGGTCCAGTCGCTGGTTACTGTTTGTCCTATTTATCACAAAGTTTTCCAGCACATCCCAACTTTCAGTGCATCACCTGCTCGCCCTGGATACACGCGTTCTCTGCTCTATCGGCAACAGCAGCTGTAACTTCAGTGACCATTTTGTCAAAATACATTTTTCTCACATTGTGGTGGCACCTACAGACTCCAAAAACTTTCCAGGCTATTTTGAAGGTTTGTTCAGATGGATTTTTCAGCATTTATTTCCTAGCCTGCTTTATTTATGTTTGAAGGGAAAATACTTTATTCAAAAACTAAACAGGGTATCCAAGATCCCCTCTGAACAAATCTTTGTAACTAATATATCAGCAAAATAAACAGATACATTTAAACCTGGCTCTATACATTATTTAGATTTTGACCCCAAATATTTTAGGTAATTTTGGTAATTTTAGAGCATAAAATCCCTTATATCATCAATTTTCAATTCAATTCATCTTTTTATTTGAGCATCTGAGCTTCACAAAGTTTGACATGGAAGTACAAATCAGCATGTTACGCAAAGCCAAAGAGAGTACATAAATAAATAGATACAGAGCAGATATGATGCCCAAAAGGAGTAGGCAGAAGCAACAGCTTGTTGGCCCCTATCCCCTTTTGTAATTCACATTTGAGCAGTAGATAAACCATGCATTCATTTGATATAGTATGTATATGACCTAATAGAGAGGAATGAAATTCTTTTGTCCTATTCTAGACATTATCAACCATACAGCTAGCAATATTATTTGACATTTTTCTTAATCCCAAGAAAAGGCTAAAAACTCCTCCATCATCTATATGAAAATATAAAATGACAAAAACTGGAGTTTTTCTCATATTTATGGCAGTAATATACAGCAAAAGTAAAAAAAAAAAAAAAAAAAAAATGTTTTTGCCTATACCCGCAGTGTGGCGCCTTAATTTAGATTTGAAATAGGGGATGCAAAATTGGGAGACCACTTTTTTTTTATGTTAAATATAAAAAATATATATATTAAAATTTTCATCATCCGTTTTCTGTTTTTTTCTTTGTTTGTTTTTTACCCAGTTTAATTGCAGTACTATCTAAAATAAATAAAAATAACAATGCAGGGAAGAAAGTATCTTATGGAGGTCTGATTCTGCTAATCCAGATATCCTGCCACACAGTAAAGTGCAGTCGGCCTCACTCAAATCATCAGCTATGGATTTATCCTGAAACAGAAGAGGAAAGTGGTCAGTGAATTTAGGGTGTCATCTGACTTGATATGTATTATGTGTTAGTCTGCAGCTAAATTGAATTGGCCACTTTAAGCAAACCTGTCTTAGACCCACGGGCAGCGGGTAACTTTGTTCTTAGCTGCATAGTTCTTCATTGGACTTTCAACCTGCTCATTAGCCCTCCACGAAAGTTCATTATAAACTCAATATTTATTTATGTGATTGATTTGTGGACAACCTT
>OMNZ01110732.1:6839-18176 GCA_900303255.1 Lesueurigobius sanzi
GCAAAATACACGTCCGCTTCCCGTACTATAAGGTAATATAAGTGCAAGTGCAAATTAAAAACCTGCCAAAAAGCGAATGAAGTGCATGCCCGCGCTCCGCTCTCCTCCCCCCATAGTGTTACCTCGTGGCTTTCCTGATAAAGTACGAGTGGGTGAAGTCCAGGTGGTCGTCTAGCCATGCTTCCACCCGCTCGCTCTCCTCCATAGCGCCTGCTGCTGCTGCTGCTGCTGCCTGACCTCCTCCGCTGCAGTCTACATCCGAACTCCGTGTGTTACAGCGATACAACACTGGCCAATGGAAGCGCACAGGCTCAGAGAGGGAGCTGCGCGTGGAAGGTAGAGTGCTCTAGTGCTCAGTGCGCGAGGACCAGCGGGCCAATGGGTCGCTGCACGCGCGCGGACCCAGGCGTCACTGAGCGCTTCCTCGTTTGGTCGAGCGACTAGAGGAGAGACGATGGGAGGAGAGAGAGGGAGCAACCCGCGATGTAGCCCATTAGCAGCTGTTTATCATTAACTTATTGATTAAAGTGGCCACTTTGTAACCTAGATTGGAAGTTTGGATTAAAAAAAAAAACTATTGAGAACAACACTTCAGATTAAATTCCTACTAAAGTAAAAGTATAAAACTATCCAGTGTAAAATGTAGGTAAAAAGTAAAAGTGTAGTAAAAGTAAGAATTTAATGTGGCATAGTAAACCAGGACTAAATCTGGACTAAACCAGGACTAAAACAGGTCTAAAACAGGACTAAAACGGGACTAAAACAGGTCTAAACTAGGTCTAAATCAGGACTAAACCAGGACTAAAACAGGTCTAAAACAGGACTAAACCAGGACTAAACCAGGTCTAAACCAGGACTAAAACTGGTCTAAACTAGGTCTAAATTAGGACTACACCAGGTCTAAATCAGGACTAAACCAGGACTAAAACGGGATTAAACAGGTCTAAACTAGGTCTAAATCAGGACTGCACCAGGTCTAAATCAGGACTAAAACGGGACTAAAGCAGGTCTAAACTAGGTCTAAATCAGGACTACACCAGGACTAAAACAGGCCTAAAACAGGACTAAACCAGGACTAAACCAGGTCTAAATCAGGACTAAACTGGGTCTAAATCAGGGCTAAACCAGGTTTAAACCAGGTCTAAACTGGGACTAAACCAGTTCATCACAGAGAGGTCTCTTTGAAAAAAAAATACTTTTACATTTAACCCAATTTAAAAATGTAGTGGAGTAGAAAGTACAGATAGTGGCTCTAAAATGTAGCGAAGTAAAAGTAAAAAGTATTCATCATAAAAATGTACTTCAGTAAAGTAAAAGTACCTATAATTTGTACTTTTTACTTTGTTACTTTCCACCACTGATTAAAAAACTATTTTGGTTATACTCATGGATATAATGTAGCCTACAAGTGATTTAACAGCCAATAGCCTATCTTTAAAAAGCATAAAAATAACAAATGAAACTTACTCAGCATGGTGGTTATTGTTATGATCCCCGGTTTGTGGAGTATCCTCTGCTCTGTCGTGATGCGTGTTCATGATTAAATAAGGTGTAAATACAAGTGGCTCTCATCTGACTGAAACGGAAATATCCAACCTGCCTCTTATGTGCTTTAGCTATTTGAATATTTAAATTAGTCACATGGGAGGGAAACTGGCTTCAAACATAGCTTAGTGTACCGCGAAGGTTACTTTTCTCAGTAATTTTTGGTTCTACGTGTCTAGAATGAATGTCATACTACAGCAATCAAGTAGAAAAACAAAAGAATACATTTTTATAGTCAAACTTTCAAATTGTCCTTAAGCCAATGTTAACAAGATGTCAAAATATGGTTTGAAATGAGTACAATTGGTACTTTAATGGATACATGTATTATGTAATATAGAAACATCAAAGAATTTACAACTGCATACTACTGATTGTGCAACTGCATAACAAGCGACATTGGTCAAGGAAAGTTTTTACCAGGAAACGAAGACAAAATGGCCTTACACTTTTACAACACAGCCTGACTCTATGCAAATATTCACACACATGATCATCAGCGGAAAAGGCCAAGTTACACCAACATGGTTTAAAATTTAACTGGTTGCTTCAAGAAAAATTTCCATAGCACCAAGTTTGTAAAATTTCCTCCTCCGGACACAAACAAGCTGTTTAAACACTTTTGTTCTATCCAAATTTATGGACAAAGTTATGTTGAGTTGCTCTTACCTGCAAAAGTGCAAAAAAAAAAAAAAAAGCATTTAATTTCACTTTGAATGTTGGGAATAAGCAAGGCTGCACACATGTTATGTTTGTCTGTAACTAAATCTTGAAAATTCTTCTGCCAAAATATGGAAATTGGAATCACGCAGAAGCGCATTACCTTATATCTGTATGAAAACTAAACTTCGGTGTATGTAGAGGTATGCACACCTCAAAATGATGCCAGTTTTCAGGTTTTTTTCCTTTGTAATTTTGTTTTTCCATGTGCTACTAACGTGTCTGATATATTGTGTCATGATAAAAACTGAATAGATTCAATTTATTGTCTGCCATGCACAATGATGGCAGAAATTTGTCTTTGGCTTGCTCACTCTCGTACATACAGCCAGTGTTGAGCAAGTTACTTTAAACTTGTAATATATTCTATATTACTAGTTACAACTTTAAAAATGCAATATGTTTGTACTACGTTTTACTGACTTTGAGTTACTTTCAGCAAAAAATAAACTGAAAATAGTGAGAATAATGACCGAGAAAAAGTTCAGTCGAATATTTCCTTTTCCTCAGTTGTCCACATTCTTTTGCATTTTGTTTTGACGATGTTAGCTGCACAAGGCTCTTTCTACGTCAGTATCCAACTTGATTTGGTGCTGCATCATATTTGGGGAGACTTGCACTTGTAACTTGAGTTTCTTAAAATGTAATGACTAATATATATTACTGTATTTGTATTTTGTTTAAAGGAATAGGCCACTATTTTTCATCCTGAGATGTGTTCTTACATGAGCTTAGATGAGATGTTGTTGGCATTTAACCTCCGCTAACTATTCCATTGGGGTTCTCAGAGGTTGAAGTTAGAAGCCACCAAGCTCCTCCAAGTTTTCCCTATTTAAATACAATTATGTGAGTAGTTACACCATCCAAGTATAGTTACACAAAATTAAACATGTCAATATTTTTTAAGCGGATAAAAACGGGTACTATATTTTAAGGCGGATTAATACCACTTCGACCTCAGCGCAGTGTTAGGACGCTCCTAAAGGATTCCCCCACTCACTTCCATGTTATTCTGCCTTAAAATATAGTACCCATTTTTATCCGCTTAGAAAATGGACACATTTAATTTTGTGTAACTATACTTGGATCGTGTAACTACTCACATAACTGTTTAAATAGGAAAAACGTGGAGGAGATTGGTGGCTTCTAACTTCAACCTCTGAGAACCCCAATGGAATAGTTAGCGGAGGCTAAATGCTAACAACATCTTTGGCGTTACGTTACTGAGGGCAGGCTCAAAGTCCAGACACGTACGCATCAACTCATCTAGCTAAGCTCATGTAAGAAATAGTGGCCTCTATATATTTCTGTAACTATCTGTGTAGGTTCTCAGTCGTACGGGAGTTGTCCATCGTAGGCAAAAATTCTTCAGTCTTCATCTGTACTCTGTAGTTGAATCATTTCGCTCTTTATCCAAAAAGCTTCATCAGTGAATGAGCAGAATTTGACACACTCTAACCTCTGAGTCCCACCTCTCTTGGTTCTAAAGGTTTGAAACCATCTTGGCCTATTCACACCTTATTTACTGCTCGTTGCATTCCTATTGATTCAACCTGGGCTTTGTGCTACGGCTGTTCACACCTGTCTATGACCCTGCCCTAGGCAATAGAGCAGCTTGATTAGCATGACATTGGTTTAGTTTCTGCCTAAGGATGTTGTTGTAGACCGGGGCTAGATTAGACCTAAGACCCCCATTGCGATTCATGGATGGACACCAGATGAAGACTGAAGAATTTTTGCCTATGATTTCTGTAACTAGTTACTTTTGTAATGCCCAACACTGCATACAGCAGTACATACGCACAGCCTACTATAAATAAGGCCGTTTTGTTTATGCGTATATTGATGTACTGTTTATCACATCATGGACCCCAGGAAGGCTAGCAGTGGCTTCTGCTGTGGCTAATGGTTAAACCGAATAAATAAACATAAACAATCATCAAATCATAAGACAGTAACTTTACGGGTTTGATGACACAATCCCAAACTCTATTGTGAACAGCATTTTCAACATTCTGTTTTGAATAATTCGTTACACCTCTACAACCCCTCCAGCTGTAGACCTTTATCCGGATATGGATAATGCTGTAATTAAGTTGAGATATTGGCTGCAGTGTTATCAATGGAGTCTATGGTTGCCGTTTGCTCCTACTTGTCCAATCTCAAGGGGTGCACATCCAGCTGGACCCGTCAACCCTTTTATGGTCCCCCCTCTTTCCCCAAAGCCGGTGTTACCTTACAGGCAGATGGTGGTGAGACGTCCCGGGGGGTAAGAGCCCACACACCGAAGCCACTCCCAACCCCCCGTCCAGAGCAAGCACAGACCGCTAGTTCCTTATGCCAATGCAACATAGACAGCCAAAGTACGTAGAACACTTGAAATTCTTTACTTTGGGTTTACGCCTGTGTGGTTTTGAGTTTAGAATGCCAAGAGGGACATTTGTTGAAGTATTGTTTAGTAGAATTGTGACGCAAATGGAAAACAGCTGCTATTAAGGTCGAACAGAAGTAGTGAGGTAGTATCTGTCTGTGCAAACTTTATGGAAAGGAAATGTAAAGTAGTGGCTTTAACAACAGCAGGATGCCACAAGCTAAAACTAATGAACGTCCAGTGATGAAATATATAGTACATATGCATGTATGTAAACAAAATTGGTCAAAATAAGAAGAAGGTGCTTAAAAATGTGTTTTATTGTTGTTGAAGTGACCATAAATCTACAATCTGTTGATATGTTCTGTATGTACAAATGGTAATACTTTTTGAGAATGGACCCCAGGAAGACTAGTCACTGCTTTGGTAGAGACTAATGGGGATCCTTAAATAAAGAATCAAGAAAAACTCTAGATTCTACAAGGTGGTAAACTGACGGGAGGGAGGTTGCCTGTCTGCGCCAACGGACTTTCTGACCACCTTTTGAACGTCTCCATTAAAAGAACGGATCCCAACAATTCGGCCCCCATTAAAAGGCCATAAATCTTGTCACTACCTTCGGGTTTGTTGGTCAACGTTCTAGCCACTGAGCCACAGTCCACTAAGATCAATTTTGCACTGAGGAGGACTTGTCTCACTAAATAACTTCCTTCCATGCCTATTGTCCGTCTATCAATCGATCGGTTTCCTTTTATTTGCTGGAATTTGTGAATGAGCGCTCAATAGCAAGAAGTGTAGGCAAGTGTAGGTCTTGTATCTCATATCCTCTTGGTTCATTCTGTTTGTACAACAGTTTTACCATATTGTTGGCTTTTTTCAATAACTACTGTCTCACAAGTCTTCAAGTCCACCCTCTTGTATTGTTGTACTGTACAAGATTGTACAATATCTACAGAAATGCGCAGTTCGCCAAGTGGACGTCAGAGATCGAGCTTCCATCCGTGCCCTCCCCTGGTTCTTAGTGTCTCTGCCTCACACGGCGCAGTGTCCTTGGGGCTCAGAAGTGCCGCGTGGGCCTGTGTGAGAGGGTAGTTAGACTGTGATTGTGCACAAAAGTCGGGGGAGGACGAGTCTAGACAAGCTACGCACTTGAACGCATTACATCCAGGGCCGTTTCTAGCTTATTGGGTGCCCTCTGCAAAATGCTGCCTGGGGGCTACACATATTTTGGAACTCCAAAACAGCATGGAATTTGTGAGTAGAGGTTAAATACCAAACTTATCTACTCATTAAATGTGATTAACCTCTTAAGGTATACATATACTCTGGAAGGCTTTTAACAGCTTGTAAAATGTCTAAAATGTTCATATTGCTCTCTTATGATATGAATGTCTATGGGGATACTGTAGATGTGAACATTTTCAAGAAAATCATAGTGGGCCTGAGTAACTGAGGTTGAAAGACAGAAAATATGAATTCCGCCTAAAAGAGACACACATTATCATTACAGGAGGTCAGCAGCTTGTTTTCATTGTGAAGAAGAAAATAAACATCAAACATAGTAACTACAGCTAATTATTGACTTTTTACCAAATGTTTATCACTGTAACAATAAATAATTGAAAAGTTATTGAGGTTTTGATTTAAAATAGTCTAGGCGGAATCCCATTGTAACAAAATAATAGGTCACAATTTGGCACTTTTTGGCCAAAAAAATTCAAATTTGTCATAATGAAATTGAAATTTTTGGATCCTATTTATATTTTTGGTCATAAAATACAGCCCCCCCCCCAAAAAAAATAAACTTTTTTTTGTGAACAAATTTTAAAAACAGATTAAAATAAACAAGGATTGTCTCTAAAAGTGGCAAATCCTCAAAAATGGGGACCCTCAGGCTTAAGAGGTTAAGGCGAGATACGGCAGGTGAAAACATATTGTTATAGCAAAAAATAGACCAAACTCACCGTTGACGATGGATGTTTTAATACGTTTTGTCCAGTCGCGTGTCAGACTTGATCAGGAAGTCACAACAGTATTGATGCGCTTCAACTGTGTTCTCACATCCATTCACAGATATTATGCTTTGATGCACCTGACGCACATAATAATAATACATTTTTTACATTTTAATGCGACCAACAAGACACTGTAATCCATATACAGTGTTGGGAAAGTTACTAAAATTGTAATATATTCTATATTACTTCACAGTTTTAGAAATGTAATATGTTTATATTACTGTCGCAAACATGTAATTGAGTTACACTACTGCAAGTTACATTTGAGTAAATATAAACTGAAAAATGAGAATAATGAGACTGAGTAAAAGTGCAGGCAAAGATCTCCTTTTCCTCAGCCGTCCACATTCCTCCTGTTTTGTTTTGATGATATTAGCTACACAAGCCTCTTTCTACACCAATATCCAACTTGATTTGGTGCCGCATTTTATTTGTGGGGAGTTGCACTTGTAACTTGAGTTACTTAAATTGTAATGACTAGTACTGTATGTTACTGTATTTTGTTCAATAGGTTATATTCATCAATTACTGATAAAAGTAATATATTTCTGTAACTAGTTACTTTTGTACGTTACACCCAACACTGTCCATTTATAGTCATTTCCTTTCTTGGCGATGTCAGCAGCGAAATACACTATACACAGGCATACATTACAAAACTTTAAACCTTCTTTTCTCTCAAAATGATTGTTTTACCCTCTTGTAAACAAATCTACACTTTAGTAACTGAAAAATGTGATTTTTTTTTTTTAAATACATTTTTTTACACATTTATTCACGAATACCTCTCTTATTCAAAAAGATTTCCAAATCTATCAACAAAACCATAATTGTAAACCTGGCTCTATCCATATTGACAGAAAATGCCTTTTATCTAATGGCAGAACACATGCAGTACATTTATTTCTCATATTTATGTTATATACAGCAAGTTTCAAATTGATCTTTATAAATTTGAAAATCTTCACCTGCAGCGTCTTGACTTAACCCAGATTTTTTATATTTAGTCACTACAAATAACACGTTTGCGTTGTCATTTCGTAGGTCACATGGTTTGGGAACAACTGTCACAAAACATGTCAAACTCCATTGAACTTCAGAATCAAATTATAACACACAGTGAGGCAATCAGCCCTGTGGGGAGTCTTTATAAATAGACTGTGGAGCCTGGTGCTTATATCGGCATAGAACAGTCATGCTATGGAGAAACATCCTCACATGTGCACAAGGTGAATGTCAAAATCTTATCTTAGCAATTAGGCCATTTTATATAAACGCATCGCTTGCTAATTTAGCCAATGGCATCAGGTCCAGCCATTAATGTGCTTGCTTTTTTGGTGACATCTTGTGGCTAAAAGGTATACTTTATTTCCTCTCTGCATCTGACAGGACATCACTGAGTAGAGCCAGAGCCCCGGCCCCATCATGTGCACCAAGAGCACCCTGAGCACCTGTTTGGTACAGTGTGGTACGGTGTCAGAACTGCAAGTTTAATTTGATCAATTCACAAATGGTTTATATAGTCACAGTTGTTTTATCAGTTCAAGTCAGCTTTATCAAATCAAAGCTGCAATTTTTGTTACTTCCGGTATAAGCCCCTGGTGTGTTGTTCAGAAGACCTTCATGAGCAGCACTTTCCCTGGTGGATGTATGAGTGGTGCTTATGAACGTCTTCTGCTGTACTCGCTACGGTCTTCTGACAACTATCCGTGCGCATGCTGGAACTGAGAACTACAACACGCCAGGGGCTTATGCCGGAATTAACACAAATTGCAGCTTTGATTTGATAAAGCTGACTTGAACTGATAAAACAACTGTGACTTCATAAAACCCTTTGTGAATTGATAAAATTAAACTTTTATCAAAACCCTCGTTTTTAATCAATATGAGTCATTTTACATGTCAGTTTTTATATCGGATGTACTTTGATCACATTACCTTTCATCAAATTCACATGGCATTTTATCAAATCATTGTAATGTTACTTCCACCCATCTGTGTACAACGTTTGTGCGGTAAATGCAGCTGTGATTTGATAAAGACGACTGGAACTGATGAAAACAACATTGATTTGGTGAAACCATCTGCAAACTTTTATCAAAATGGTTGTTTTTTTATCAATAGTAATTTTACATGTGTCAGTTTCATTAAATTCACATGGCATTTTATCAAATCATTTGTGTTACTTCCACCCTTCATAACTTTGTGCTCACCTACAGGATCTGATATCACCAAGCAAATAAGAGCCCAGGACCAATGTTACAGCCTTTAGTTAATGCAGGACACTTTCATGAAAACACATCCCCACAGTTATGCAGCCAAGATATTAATCAAACTTAGATGGTTATCTGTTCAAGACGACAACATTGACAACTGTGTAATGGTTTATGAGCCAGGTTTGTGTTTTAGCCTTGAATATTGGATACGCTTTATGTGATGTGGTCTCTACGTAGTCACAGATGAGTCATGTTCTGTATGTAGTTGAAAACGCCATCGCAACAATGCAGCGTGTGGGTGGTAAGACGCACTGATGTGGATTGTATGACATTACGCTAAATGGATGTTGTACAATGGCCAGTGTTAGGGAATGTTCCAGCCCCACGCAGCTGTACTAAGGACACATGCTGTCCTGCCTTTTGCTGAAGATATCTCTTAACTATGGCCAAATTCATCGCTGGGTCGAATTTGAAGTTTCCCTTTGTATAGCAACAGAAACCTTATGCTATGTGAAAGCTGCAGTGAAGTCGTTCTGATCAGAAACATCACAATTTTAAAGCCTAAAATACCAGTGGTCTCTATTTCACTAAACCGGTTTAGTCCTGGTTTAGACAGTTTCATAACAACAGCACAATTTGTTCAATAGTTTAAACATATGTGTAAAATACTCATAAAGTACATGATCATAAAGTAAATACTTTTACTGTACACTAAGCTATTCTATATGACTTTTCGGTAACACTTTAGATTACAGCCCGCAGTTCCATGTGTAGGTACAGGTAACAAGAAAGTAATGACACATGTAAGTACATGTGTAATCACACTTTTTGCTACTCTTTATTGTTCCCTGTTCCCTCTTGTTTCTTGTAGTTATAGCTAATAGTGTTTTGCTTCAGATTACAGCCCGCGCTTATGTGAAGCTACACTTTAGTTACGATGTACTTGCACATTACTTATTGGGTCATTTCCCCTTGTTCCGCCTTGCTACTCTTTATTCTTCTCTGTTCCCTCTTGTCTATTTTAATTACACCGCTAATGGGTTCTCACTTTAGGTTACAGCCCGCTCTTATGTGTAGTTACACATTAGTTACGATGTACTTGCACATTACTTATTGGGTCATTTCCCCTTGTTCCGTCTTGCTACTCTTTATTCTTCTCTGTTCCCTCTTGTCTATTTTAGTTACACCGTTAATGGGTTCTCACTTTAGGTTACAGCCCGCGCTTATGTGTAGTTACACATTGTTACGATGTACTTGCACATGTTACGCCTTTGTTACACCATTACAACTTGCATTTTAATGTGTATTTGTCTGTACTTACATGTGTAATTACTTTCTTGTTACCTGTACCTACACATGGAACTGCGGGCTGTAATCTAAAGTGTTACCGACTTTTCTTTCCAGTAGGTGTCTACAGTGAACCCTGCACCTGCACCCACCTCCCCTCACCTGTGAGGAGGGGGAGGTCCATGAGGAGGTGCATAATGAGAATACAAGCTGCCAATGTTTCTGCTTATTGTAGCTTTAAGTAGAATTTTAATCTGATACAGAGCAGAAAGTATCACATTTACCTTGTGGAGTAAAAGTAATAAGTTATGAACAAAAACATTAAAGTAAAGTGCAGCTCCCTGTCCTGTCGAGGGCCAGGTGGGTAATGCTGCGGTACATATGGCAGAACACCATTCTGTCTTCAGCGTCAAGGGGTTTGGGTCTCAGATCTGAAGGTTTGCTAAATGTCTCTCCCTGCTCTCCACCGCCTTTCACCCTTTTCAGTCTTGTCCAGCAAAGCCAAAAAAGAAAAATTAAGGTAAACTATCAACTTAAAAACTGGACACCCCTTGTTTCTTGTTCACTTTGTTTGCTTTCATTGTTTTGGAAAGTTTATGATACGGGAAAAAAAGACTTCATCGAATGTCTTTAGATATCTTTCCATGAACGTTTACTTGATGAGGATTACAAGGAAAAAAATATCAGGTGCAGTGCTTTCAAGTACAATAGTTGACCATGTGTATTACCAGCATAAGAATGACAACACACACAGGATTGCACTACATACAAAGTAGAAGGAGATGAGGTTTTTTTCTTGATTGATAGGACACTTTGACTCACAGCCCACATTTCCCTGAACACTGCACACTGTTTTCTTTATTTGGACCAAATTCACCAAGCACTGCTCTCTTGAGTCAAGAGCACGCTTTGTTGTCATATGCTGCACACAGAGCAGATACAGTACAACACTGCACAGAAAAGACTGGTCAATCATGTTTTCAATGGTAACTGTAATTGTGATTCAATATTCATTAACTTCTTAGCATTATGCGGGAAATGACAAATGAGTTCGGATGATTTTCAAATCTGAGAGAGGCCACATATGGCTAGGGCTGGGTACCTTTCATGTTTTTTTGATACTAGTACTTTAACGATACTTGGTTTACGATACCGATACCTGAACGATACCTTTTTCGAT
>OMNZ01110736.1:0-21592 GCA_900303255.1 Lesueurigobius sanzi
CCTCACCTTTCTTAGCATCATTGATACCCCACGAGGTGAGATCTTGCGTGGAGCCCCAGTCCCAGGGACACTGACAATCATCATTAGCCTCTTCTATTTTCTGACAATTGCTCCAACAGTTGTCCTTTTTACACCAGGCTGCTTGGCAATTGCCCCGTAGCCCTTTACAGCTTTGTGAACGTCTACAATTTTGTCTCTGGTGTCTTTTGACTGATTGTGGGGTGCACATGTGTCTTTATGAAAGCTAAGAACCTCAAACAGGTGCTACTAAATTAGAATCATGAGCAGAGTGTAGTTGGACTATTTAAAAGCAGAAAAACAGGTCTTTGAGGGCCAGAATTGTAGCTGATAGACAGGTGTTCAAATACTTATTTTCTGCTGTATCACGCAAATAAATTGTCAAAAAATCATAGATTGTGATTTCTGGATTTTTCTTTTTAGATTATCTCTCACACTGTGGACATGTACCTACCATGAAAATGTCAGACCCCTCCATGATTTCTAAGTGGGAGAACTTGCAAAATAGCAGGGTGTTCAAATACTTACTTTCTTCACTGTATCTGAGCAAAAGTGGAAGTCAGTGCAGGAGAAACTTCAATTGTTTCCTTGTGCAGGCCTAAAGAAAGAAAAGGAGCCATCCCTATAGACTCTGACAGAGGAGTGAGGGGAGCGTGGCATGGAAAGCTGATAAGTGCTGCTCTGGACTAAGGGCCAAAAGCTGCGGTTTTAACAAGGGATATTCTGTCATTGATCCAGGATTTAAAGTGTCCGGGCTTCACATGGACAGAAAGACATGCCGGGCTGGTCCTGCATTAGACTTTGCTCCGCAGGGGCCAGTAAAGAGGATACAGGGCTTAGACTATGCCGTTTACGGCTGTAAAAAAAGATACATTTAATTGCAAGTTCAAAAGGAGAAGTGGGAACTTAAAGGAGATATTATGATGCCAAGTTTTTGAGCTTTAAACCATGTTCACATGTTGTCCACTTATACAGTATATAGACCACAGGTAGGCAAACTAAGTCCCAGGGGCTAATTGCGGCCCGCCTAGGTCTTCAATCTGGCCCAATTAGCACTGGCAACAAGGGGTAGCACCAATGCTTGATAAAGAAAAAAATAATGCATAACTGCTTCCATTATGCTGCCTTTGCTTTGTATATTAAGGAAGTAATTTTTCAAGACTAAATTACCATGTGCAAATGCATGTATCACAGCACTAAAGCCTCAAATTATACGTAAACGAGACAATGGTATGTGTAAATGACACTGCTGCTGATTCACTTTTGCACATGCTACTTGTTATGAGCAAACGCTTGGTAAATGACCCCCTACGTGTTTAAACTTTTTTCTTGTTTGAAATGCCCCAAACCTAGCCTGGCCTTAGCCATCCGTAAACTCCGGTCAATTTTTATTTCCCTACATGTTACAGTCTGGGTCTGCTCTCAGTGGCTGCGTTAACATCGGTTGAATTGAGTCGGACCATTCAGTGAGCGGGGGAGGCGGGTGTTGTAGGTGACGTCAGGCATATGCAGGAAATGATAATACGGATGGCAAAGGCCAGGCTAGTGATTGGGTAAAATCAGATCCAATCGTTTCAAACTTTAAAAGGAGTTGACTCCTCCCACCTCAAAACGGAGATCAATTGCGTAGGGCCAGACTCTCTGTACGAAATGAGTACGAGGGGATGGTAGGACCAGGCTACCCCAAACCTTGAGCTTGGCGATTATGAAAAATAAATAATCTCGATTATTTTCCCCATATTGAATGATTTCGATTTGATTTTTGTCTAAATAAGAAAAAAAAAAAAAAAAAAAAAAAATATGGCCTTAACTATAGTACCGGTGATTATACAGATTGCGGGGCATGGCCTGATCCTGCTACATTACTTCTAAACTGCGCTAACTGCTAACTCTCTACTACAGAAGCAGAAATGAGCACTTCCCCTCCCACACAGTAGCTACAAGACACCACACAGCTCTCACATGGCCAGGCACAAAACAAAAAAAACATGTGCAGAGATCACACAAAAGTAAAAGTGTTTGAAGAAACAATGCAAGATTGCAACAACAGCACCTAGTATTAGCAAGCGCGCTAGCACATATTAAGTTTAGAGAGCTCATTATGTTCAAAGCATCTCTGGCCTACCTTTTCCATTCTTGGAGTAGAAATCCTAAATAAATGCTCATGTTACTTAGTGCTCCAATATTTGGGGGAAACTGTAGGTCATTTTTTCACCATCAGCAGTTAGCTACTGACTAAGTTGTATTGATTTTGTGGACCCTATGGAACCAACCAGCCATGAAGGTTAACTGGAAACAACTGAGCATTTACTGCCATCTACTGGACTAGACATGTAATTGCTGGTGAGCAGTCATGTATTTTTTCTGTGGATGGATTGGCCAGTTGGCTTGACGATTAAAGCTCACCATGCGATTATTGTAATTGACCTTTTTTAATATTGAGATTTGATTAAAATTCGATTAAATCCCAGCCCTACCCAAACCCCAACCGGTCCGGACCCCTGGCAAGTTCAAAGACCTGATGTTGCCCTTGCATCAAAAAGTTTCTGGGAATCCCCATTCCCTAGACGTACATGGGGAGTCTGAGAGTATTATATATTTTATGCTCAAAGGTCGAATTTGGCCCCTGGGCGTGACGTTGCCTTCCCCTGCCCCACCTTTACAATTATGATGTACATCAGAGCTTCAAAAGAAACTAGTGCCTGTATAATACTTGGTGTGTTGAATGTGATACTATAACACTGCTCAGACAAAAAAAACACATGATCACATCCATCTTCTGCATCTCAAATACCGGGTCGCAGGGGCACAGTCCAATCTACCCAGATCACACTGCACCAGCTCATTATGAGGACAGCCCCACGACACGCCTTCAGGCTTAGGACCAGGTGCTGCCTCCAGGCGACGCATCAGCCCTCATGCTCTCTCATCACAATGGGCTTCTGAATTGCTCTTTATCCGACCCGTCACCTAGGACCTGTTTGTCATGGGAGACTTTACAAGGCACAGAAAAAAATGGGCTGTGCTGAAATGTTATTTTTGATAAATATACCTTTGGACACATCAGCTTCCTAAGTGCGTGATGCTGCCTTTTTGAGTTTTAAAGATTTTCCTCAACATCATCTGCTCTGACATACACTTCTACACTACACTTTTGGTGTGCATTCCTCCTCCTTCTTGCACCCGACAAGGCACACCAAACCTGACAACATAAATTCTGGATCTTTTGGGTGCTCAAACCCCTCCACCACTTTAAGGTGACTCAGAGGAGGGGAAATAGAATCTCTCGACAAATATTAGGTTACCTTTACACGAAAACCATCTGAACCAAAAGCGCAAAAGTGGCATTTCGTTCTCACTTTTAACTCTGCATTTAGACAAGTGTTTTTGGGTGAAATCTGCACACAAAAGGAAACGATACACGCCAGATGGCTAGGCTGCAACACTATCAAGAGTTCTTGCGTAGAATCTTTCTACTTCTCTTCTACCTGTTCACTCCTAGCGTGCGAAATACAGTAAACAAAACAACCACTGAGCTGGAATACAACAGAAATCTGACAATTTCGTTTGAACAGATGAGGAAGTTGAGCTTTTGATCAACATGTTATTGTCCGGTGCTGTCGCATGCTTGATGAGAAACACCCTTTTGCGCTTTCCCCCTTTACACGGTGATGCAAGAATGGAGAGTTTTTATGAGTTCCTCTCTTACCGTTACCATCTAAATGATATGGACATCCGATGAAATATTTAGCACTTTTCACCCTCAAGCGTTATCGTGTAAAGTGCCTCTTAAATATAGACAGTTTGTTAACATTTCTTAATTATACTGTAACTAACTCACTTAAAGTCCACAGTGAGTGTGCAATGTACCACTCCTCTTCCCTTTCCGCTGCATTTCCTGATAACTATTAAACTACGAAATTGTCCCATCTGGCGCAATAAAGAAAAATCTCATTTCAACTCATGAAGCCACCACTCTCCACGCTGTCGTTAATTTTGTTTTTTGCCATTACTAATTTCTTTATTTCACGTTACACTTTCATCTTGGGCACAATATATTTCAAACTCAATTGAAACACCCATAAAGAAACCATATTTATGAACATATTCAGGTTTTGCCATTAAACAAGTGGACAGATCTGCCAATTACGCAGCAACAATACAACAAGATGCACATTTTTTGATGACGCCAACATCAACTATACTGCTCTAATAAGGCAATAGCTTTGGGGCAGGAAGGCAATTACAGACTAAAATAGAAGCATCAAATCATCTTCCCACATTTCCACTGTCAACAGTCGTACTCCTGTGCTTCTCCACGGTTGCAGATGAACAAAATCAATTTCCCTTTATTGCGGTCATGATCTTATTTCTCAGACAATTTGCCTCTGCTTCACATCAGTAACATCAGTGACATCAGTGACCCAGTGCGCGCCGGTGTGTTTGTGCGCTTTGCAGGTTGGGACGAGTGTCATCTGGGGTAACCATGTGCGGCAATACAGTCTGTCAAAAGTTGAGATAACTTTAACATAGACACTGTTGCATTAATGTATTGTATTTGACATGGGATTGCCAAGAAAGTATCTACAGTGGTTGGCTTTATACTGCGTGCCATTGGATAGGAATTTAAGAGGATTGTTTTTTAGGTATTTTCAGGGTTCCCACTCTACCTGGAAAACCGTGCAAACCTGGAAGATGACCTACCTTTTATTCGTATGTCCTGGAAAAACATGTTTTGTCCTTGAAAATATTTCTCCTCCCTTTGCTTTTCTGTTTAAAATAAATGTAAGTGATACTTTGCTCACCACACCAGACTAATGACGAGCACATTCTGGTCTAGTACACAGGAAAAATTATCTTCTATTTCAGAATTTTCCCAGGGGAGGAACCCCGAACCCCCCATTTTACTATGTTCCCAAGAAAACATATACTTTACACATCTAGGCTCGAATCTCTTCAGACCCAAAAGCTACAGGCTTTAGCCATTATTAGATCGCATACACAGGGGGCGCTGGTGAGTGAGGAGGACAGAGAGGACCATGAAATATGTCATCACAATTTGTCGCACTTTTAAATGTCATGGAAAATCCTCGAAATTACCTTGAAAATAATTTCAAGTAAAGAGTGGTAACCCTGATTTTTCTCATTGTATTGACTTTTGAGCTCAATTTGAGCTATGTTGTTCCCTCGACCTAAAACAGCTGAAGCTGTGTTTTGAGCCAATCTCACATGTTTGAGTAATGTCTGAGTCATTCCCAGTGGCTTTGTTTCCACAGCAGCAGCTCAGCAAAAACACCTCCTGTTCCCAAAAAACCCCTCCCTGTGTATCCAGGAAAAGCTTTTTTTAAACAGGATCTCTTAAGCTTATCATTTTATCAGGAAGTTAGGCCATTGATTAAACCATTTTATACATCAATGTAGCATTTTTGAACCAAGATAATGATCAAGATGTGGTTGAGGTTATTGCCAAATACCTGCAAAAAGCATAATAAAACTAATTTTTATAAAATGCTGATTGATTTTTTATTGAACAGTGTACAAATGTTTAACAAAAATAATTAATACTAATTTCAGTATTGTGAAGATGTGAAGCATATTCCTACAAATTCTTCTTAATATCATTTTAAAACGGTTTCTTTGTGCATCTTCTCGGGTGCTCCAGGTTCCCATACTGCTAAAATATGTGCAATAGAGTCTCCTCTGGGGCTAGGACTCTTGTTGTTGAATACCAAGTTTTAATGCTTGGTGGATTTTCAGGCTCATTTATAGGCTTGGCATTCCCGTCGCAAATAAATTGTAAATTCTACTAGCTTTGCTCAAAGAAATTATCTTTAAACACATTATGTTGTCTGCTCTGGTTTGTAAGAATGGATGAATGCAGTACAGGTACCAATAGGGGTGGGCAATATTGACAAAATGTATCTCGATCTATATATCAATACTTTTTTACATTCTTGATAACAATATCAAGAGACACATTTTCTTTTGCATCATTTTGTTGGCTTCTTGACACTGGAGATATACTCAATATTGTAAATTTGCATATCTTCCAAACAAAGATTTCGATATATGGTCCACCTCTAGGTACCAAAAGGTTGAATGGTACCACGTGACTCGCATTACTGACCTGTGTGATTTCATTTGTGTGTTTTCAGGTCTGGACGACTGTCTGCAGCAGTACGTGGGGGTGTTTGAGAGGGGAGGGGTGAGCGGAGACAGGCTGCTCCGGATCAGCCACGCCGAGCTGGAGGAGCTGGGGGTGTCCCGCATCGGGCACCAAGAACTCATCCTGGAGGCCGTGGACCTGCTGTGTGCGCTGGTGAGGACGAGGAGTCTGTTTACACTGTGTATTTGTCCATTTGGCGATTGAGACTTGGGATTGGATGATAACCGGCTTCTAGGTTTTCCATGGTATTAAAATGCCACAGTGTCAATTCCATGAGGAATGCTGTAATCTCAGATGAGCTCGCAAAACAGTCACTATCCTCCATGAGCACGATCAGTGCCACTGGGCAGAAGCTTTGTTTGGATTTGGAGACATATGCTAGATCAACTTTTTCAAGCTTTTAACCATATTATGTATTTCACTTAATTCGCGCAGTTTTGAATGAATCCTGTTTGCGTTGGTCCTCTCCATGACTTCTGGTACTGCTAACCTGTTAGCTTGTTCTTGGTGGTTTGGATCCATTATACAGTCCACCGCTTGTCAGACACACTCTAGATGGGACTTTAGAGGGACCTTAACTAGAATGGGATATTGATTTTTGGACACAAGTGGAAATTTTGGACACAAATTTTCAACACAACTTTGCACCGCACCCAGAGGCTTAGAAGATTATAGCTGGCTCCTTTTAAAGCCTAAACCCTCCTCTTCCGAATGCAAAAACGTTAGTCTCTCTGACATTTCATTGCAGAGATATTTGCTAAAGTCATTGGCGACTTCGATTCAAAATGGTTAATCGATTTTCTAAACCCAGCCCTGACTTTAACAGAAAATACTCAAGCACTCATTCTTATTCAGCTGCAACTACAGGCAAAAACACATCTACTGCTTATGACAAAGAGTAGGTTCATTTACAGCCCTCCCTTGGAAAATATTCACTAATAATTTTGTTTACTTGTTATTTGTCTGTAAATGTCGTATTATCCACAATAAAAGTATTAAAAAAATAAAATAAAAAAAGGAAATAGGAAAAATATATAATATATATATATTCATTTTCATGGGTGGTTTTTGGTCTTAGTGTATTTTCTGCAATCTTAAAAGACCACAACCCCCACATCAGTCCATACTTTTGCTCAAATCCATCTGACTGTCCCCTTTCTGATTCGGTGTCTTCATTTGACATTTCAAGTTTTAAATTAACGTAATTATTGGTGGCCCCGGTCTCAGACTAAAGCGTCATGAGGTTATTCTGCAGGCTGTGGTCTCCGTTTAATCTTACATTGTAGACACTCATTAACCTTGTTTACTGCCCTGTGGATAAAATATGCCGCTCAGGGCCAAAGTCGACAAACATAAATCGCTACTGTCACTCTCCCAATGCCGACGCGACAAATTTATAGATATAAAAGCCGCTGTAAATCCTCGCACACATGGCTGAATGATTAAATATGTGGAGTCTAAACTAATAATGAATAAATCCCGGGCTCTTTATGAAATTACAGCATGCACGAGCGGACTTCTAATTACCAAGATAAATATTTAGGTTTGAGGAACAATGGGCTTGTTGTCAGATGCTGTCAAAACATATGGAAATGCATGATTGGTTTTATAAATGGATGGTAATTAATGACTCTAACGGGAATGCTTTAAATTAAGGAAAATATAATATACAATTAAGATAGTGTCAAAATCCTTCAGTGTGTCTGCGGAGACCATGGGGACACAGGCAATCCTAATTACAATTTGTTATATTATACATTATACATTTCTTTTTGATTAATAGCGTGTAATTTGATATGATTATGATAGAATAGAAAGCTTTAAACACAAAACAAGGACTAGCAAACATGCCTAGTCCAGAAAGAGAAGATCGAAATACAAAATAAAGAGAAAACAATTAAGACAATGGGGGAGACAATTAAACTATGCAAACCTTTTATGCAATAGATATCATGTATTGTACATCCAGACTAAGTTATTGAATTACCAATATGTATGTTTGCAGAACTCGGGGTTGGAGACCGAAAGCGTGAGGACTCTAGCTCACAAACTAGGAGCCTCGGCCAAAAACCTGCAGAACTTCATATCGGGCCGGCGCCGCAGCAGCCAATCAGAGAGCAGGACGTCCCGGAGGCTGCCCAACGACCTGCTCACCTCTGTGGTGGACCTCATCACAGCCGCCAAGAGTCTCCTCGCCTGGCTCGACCGGTAAGGGCTAAAAGGTTTTCTTCTTTTTAGATGATATGGTGGGTGGTGGTTTGGTTGTTTTTAACATGTTTAACAAATAACAAGGTGGAGCCTCTCTGTGTTTGCGTTTGTCCCGAGCGTGTACAAGTTTCCTCTGGGCATTTCGATTTCCTTCATCAACTCAAAACATGCACTCTAGGGTCATTCTCTAGCTAGGTAATCCTGACCAAGATCCTGACTGAACCTGGTAACTAGTCATTGCATCAGTGTTCAAGGGTGGGTCTAATGGAGAGGATACAACATCGGTTTTGGATGAAATTTATGTGAACTTTTCGCACCAAGAACCGCCTCATACAATATTTGACCATCCATGAACCACCAGGCCTAGATCTGGATCATATTAGAATGAAACTGGGTCTAAAATAGGCCTAAATTGGACTAAACTGGGTGGAAACCTTGTCAAAACCAGTAAAACACTTGGGCATGAATGAAATGCCCACAGTTTGAGAAACACTGCTGGCATTACCAACTTTACTTAAAATGCATATCTTTTTTGTCAAATTGGTACTTCAAAGTTAAAACTTTTCAACACAAATAAGGGTTAGTATTCATGTGCTGCTTCCGTCTTGGCTGAAAACATGAATAAAATTGGAAAATGTCCCTTTTGTCTTTGATAACAGAAAGTACTGTAAAAGCCTTCATAAATCCGCTTGAAGAGCTGCTGCAACATCTGCATATTAAACATCCCCAATGACTGTTGTTCTCAACCTGTTCCTTGGAGCCCCTCCTCCTCATGCTGGATCTTAATATCCAGCTACAGGATGTGTCTTTGTAAATACACACAGCGTCTTTGGGAACGGCCTGTTTCGGTCATGCGCCACGCTGCAGTGATGAGGAAAACAAAGCGACAAAAATAACTGCTCTTTCATTCTGTTCCACAATTACTTGAACAAATGCTTAATAATGGATGTGTTTTATACCAAATAAAGACAGGGACATGAAAAGGAACAAACAAGTTCAACGGCCCAAATCTATACATGAATATGAGAATACTAACCATCATGTCAACGAACGGTAACACTGTTTATAAAAGACTAATGCTAAATAGACAAATCAGCACTGAGGTTTTGAGCTTTTGAGTTGATTCAATCGCTGTGGAAACTTTGTGTTCGACTCACACATCGCCAGAAGTTTCAAGTGAAGAAAACACATGGCATTTTTGGATAAATCCACAAGGACATGGGACAAGGGGCTCAAAACGGGGACTGTCCAGGGTAAACTAGGATGGCTGGCCTCACTAATCTATGAGCAGTGTTGAAGAACATTGTGTATCATATGCAGAATGTACAATTATGTCTCCTTGTTAATATTTGTTTTTACACCTGTACTTTAACTGTACTTGTTAAACTGATACTGGTACCTGAACAATACTTTTTTGATGTCTATACTAAATTACCTTATTTTCCGGACTATAAGTTGCACTTTTTCTCATAGTTTGGCTGGTACTGTGACTTATACTCAGGTGCGACTTATATATGAATTAATATGTTAAGTTAACATACAAGACACCTTTTCAGTTTGTTGTTTATGCTTCGTGTATCTGAATAACCATCAATGCGTTATATTAGCATACCATACACCTATTCAGCCTGTTGTTCTCTATTCTATTGTTATTATTATAACTTGCCTTTCAAAATGAAATATCTGTTCTTGAACTCGGATTTTGTGAAATAAATGTCCCCCCAAAAGTGTGACTTATATATATGTTTTTCCTTCATTATGCATTTTTTGGCTGGTGCGACGTATATACTCCGGTGCGACTTATAGTCCGGAAAATACGGTATAGGTTATATAAAACCATAAAACAGAAGAATGGGGATAATTTATTCCATGAAAGACTTTCTTTTCCTGTTTGATATAATTTACAGTATTTGAGCTGAACCAACCAAGTAACTTTCTTCAGTGCTGTGTCAGGACCCGCCAGGCATCAAAACTTACTATCTAAAGGAAAAAACCTTTTTTCCACCGACATCATTAGTACCTAAAACATTTTTGTTGCCGTACTGTTTTCCTTTAGCAGCCCCAGGTACAATCGAACATTTACAGATGAGTCGGAATCACACATCATACAAGATTGATGCTCCACTCCCAGCTCTTAGATTCACTTTTGTCATGTTTTGAAAAATGTCTTACTCTGAACCAGTAATGTCAGAGCCCTTTTTGCACTGTGTGTTTCATTGTCTTGTACTGCTCTCTCTCTCTCTCTCTGCCATCTCCCTCATCTTTCTCTCTCTCGTTCCTTACAATGCCGCTCCATCTCTCCGCGACACATTCTCGCCGCGCACAAAACACGAAGGTCTTTGACATCAGTTCTCGAAATGTCACGCACCCACGTCCGCTCCGAGGGCCGCGTAGACGAGGATAAATGCATCGCGGCGTGTCAACAAAGCCGCCACAGGAACTCCCACGCACCCAGGCAGCACAGACACGCACACAGAGCGTATACACACCTGCGCCGCGCAAATCTACACAATTATGGGCACACGGAGTCGCCCACGCGCTCCGGAGCAACTGTAAATGGCAAAAAGACAAAAAAGAAAGACAGCGTTTCTGATAGAGAGCCACATGTTCGAGCGGCTCGCGATAATGTTTTAAAAGCATATGGACGGAATGTATGCAGCCCAACAAGAGTAACATTATGACTGTTTGTTTATATGCGATTTCTATAGTAGTCATGAGGGATAATGCATTTTGATTTTACATTTGTGTTTTCCTATTATCAAGAAAATATAATGAAGTTCCCATGAAAGAACTTGTAACTTGTAAAATAACCTCTTGTACGTACAGTGTGCCAGTGTTTCCCACAGATTTGAAAGAGAACATGGCGGTATAGATGATTCTCTTTCAAATATTTGTAGCTAATATTCATTTTGGGGAAAAAAATAGGGATGGTCTGATAGACTTATGTAAATATTAGCCAACAGTGGCACTCTACAATTGTATTTGACAATCTTTTTCTAATAGTCTCTAAATCAGGGATCTCCAACCATGTAGCTTGTCAGCCCTTTTCAAGTAGTCAAAGACTTTCCTAATAATTTTAGACATTTAAAAACAATTTCGAATCATTTACTTCTTGTTCTGAACATGTTGAACACACCCCCAAAACATTTAGGGAAATATAGTAAATTAGAAATTTGAAACTATTCATATACAACCTTCATATACAACCAGTGGAGAGACCTCCCGGTGCAGTTCAGGGTGGAGTTTAAAATCCTGTTATACGAGTCCATCCATGGTCTGGGGCCTGACTACCTCTCAGAGCTGATAACTGTCCACCGTCCAATCCGGACACTGCGCTCCTCTGAGAAATGTTTTCTGGTCGTCCCCAGGTCCAAATACAAGAAATATGGAGACCGTTCATTTGCAGTCACTGGCCCTAAGCTGAATGCCCTTCCAGCTCATCTCCAAGCTGTCACTGAACTCACTGTATTTAAGTCACAGTTGAAAACACATTTGTTCAGGCAGGCATTCACAGAGTGATATGGCTATTTTAATATATATTGAGTTTTAATGCTGTTTTATTTTTATTCTTGTTACTTTTATCTTGGGAAGCACCTTGTGCATCATCTGGTGTTGGAAGGTGCTATACAAATAAAATTTGATTGATTGATTGATACTGTGTTGAGTTATCATCTATCTGCAGGCGAACTCCCAGAGTTACTCGTGTTTCTTCGAAGCATCAGTAGCTCTCTACCATTTTTGTTACATTGAAGTAGCTCACGAGGTAAAAAAAAGGTTGGAGACCCTTGCTCTAAAGAAATCTGAGTGAACCACTGTAACCCAGTCAAAGTCATATTGTATTATAATTTTTCCCAATAATGAATTTAGGAACTTTTACTCTATGTGAGTGGGTCTCACTATTGATTTTAAAAGTTGATATCGGCAAATATCGGATATCTATATCGGCAGAACATTTTCATATCAGACCATCCCTAGAAAAAATGTCACATTTTACTGATGTTTGATAGTTAAGTTATTTAAAAAAAAAAGTGAATTTAATTCTGCGTTATTATGGTAAGACAGGAAGAAAAAATTTAGTTTCTTATTGAAATGTCTTGCTCACCTTGTTTTTAGACTAAGGTTAAGGTTAAGAACTTTATTGTCCCCGTAGGTAAATTTGTCCTCTGTATTTGACCCATCCATCGATGCCTCTGGGGCAATCTGTCAGGAGCAGTGGGCGGTCGCAGTGCAGCGTCCGGGGACCCATCTCCAGATGTGGAGCCAGGCTCATGGTCAGAATCAGGCTGGAGGATTAACCTAATGTGCATGTTTTGGGTTGATGGGGGAAACTGGAGCACCCGGAGGAAACCCATGCAGACACAGGGAGAAACATGCAAACTCCACACAGAAAGGCCACACAGGCCGGGAATCGAACCCGGGACCTTCTTGCTGTGAGGCAAGAGTGCTATCCACTCTGCCACTGTGCCGCTAATGGAGGAGAAAATGAGACAATGGGGGGCAATAGTCTCTTATTATTGGGAAACACAGTGTATGCTGTACTTCGTACTATCATACTATTCTCATACTAATACCATGTTGCTGCAGCTCAGTGCTACTGTTTTGTATTAGAGCTTTCTTTATATTAAGCGGACAGTGTAGAGAACAAGAATGTTTACATAAAAATATGCAGGATTGGATGGACAGAGGATGATTAGTAACCATAGTAACTATAGGAAATAATAGACCACCATTCCTCACTCTTCTACATTCACATTATTACCCACAGGAAAGAGAGAATCCGTGACGTAGCCCAGTCTCCTCCTGCAGAGCATGGTCCTAAATAGGCGAGAAGCATAGAGCGACCACTAGGCTCCACAGTTCTCCAGCGCCTGTTGATCAAAGCTAAAATCTCAAAATTTAAAAAATCTACAGAACAAAACTCACAGAACACCCCTCAGTGTTGTCACAAGAGGAAACTCCAGCTTTGGAAAAACAAATGCAATTCTTTTGGACTCAGGGTTTTAAATTATTTTTTATAAAGTCCCCTTAGGATTCCATGATAGTGAGCCTTCTGGAGTTACCCCTCGCCACTAGGGGGTGGTATCGTAACAACATCAACATAAAAGCTGAGACGAGCTCTACAGCCACTCAAAACAATAATGAACAAACAATCAATACATGATGAAGAATTATAGATTTTTTTAAAATGTAAAAACAAAAAGCAGAGTATTTCTAATTGATTCAATCTCAATTCCGAATGTCCAGAAGTGACGACAGACTGAAATTCATTATAGTTTCTGTATCAGTCCGACAGCTTCATCTTTTTATCTCGGTCTCATTAGGATCAAAAGAAGACAGTTGCGCATTTTATCCTATGATCATTCAAAAAGACAATACTGGAGAGAGAAATTATTCCACAGATGGCACTAAGGCCTTCACAAAGCAATCTTCTTAAAGGATTTCAGACAGAGAAACATTAACATAAATCATCTTTGAAAATGAGCCTCCATTTTTCTTTTTCGCGCTTTTCCCTTTGGATCTTTGAGACAGAAAAAAATCAAAAAGTAGCTTGGCCTTGTCTGTCTGTGTATAATTTCTATCCAAATGGCATGAGACATTTGTTGCCTTTTCAAGTCCAAAGTAAGAGCCAGAGAGATGAAAGGCCAAGCGCAGACGTTCCCCCTGTATTTTAAATATGCATAATGTGCTCGTACAATGATGGAAATGCCCCAGCTCCATTTGTAATTCATTGGACATTTTGCTTCCTCATTATTTGCACATTAGAAAACCACTTTCCCTTGAATTAACATGAACATGAAGAGCGCAGTTTATCTGTCATGTATTTGGCCGAGGGCTGCATGGAAACCCGAGGCTATAACTTTTTTTTAACACTTAAGTTGTGGGATAGTGTCTCGTAAGGCATTAAAAAATCTGCTGGACTTTGAATTATTCACAAGCTTTGAGGCCGTAAGGATCGGCTTAAAGATCTATAATGTATCATGACTAAGTGCTTTGCATACGAACATGATACGTTTTCAGAACAGCTTTGTAAACACCCATTAGTCTCCAGTCTAATGTATCTTTAATTAAGCATTCATTATTTTCATTTGCTTGGAGCTGAGCCTGTCCTCACAAATAATGATTTATTTATAGATATCTTCTATCAATCAATCGAGCTATCTATCTTTAAAGTACTGTTAGAAGTGCAAACATTTTAGGCATTATACCACTGACAGCTCCTGGCCCGGGAGTTGAACTTGGGGCCTTCTTGCAGTAAAGCGGTCCAGCTGCTTGCACATATTCGTTATTGGCTAGTATTGATCTCATGCAATACTCGTTACCTCTGCTAAAAGTTTGATTAAGGACTGAAATATATATTTTACAGGATTTTCAAATGGTTGGTCAAAAATCATGTAATCATACAATGACAGAGACAGTGAAAATATATTACCTTATTAAAGCTCCACTACAAGTAAGGACTAGGTTTATAGTTTCCTGTCTGGGTAAAGGATAGGGATAAGGCTTATTTATCATCCCTGTAGGGAAGTTTGTCCTCTGCATTTTCCCTGTACGTCATTGCTACTGGTCTGGAACAGAGGACGCCATGACGCATCTCCAAAATCTTGAGCTGGGTTTTGATTAGGACAATTAGTTAGAGAGTATTTTGTGTCTTATTGTACATATTTTGTATGTGAGTATGTGACACCATTGCATCGCTTGAAAACCTTGTCCAGAGGCATCTAGCTCAAGCATCATCCTATTGTGTAATGCTGTTTGCCTTGGGCCAAAGCGAGCTGAACTGACACTAACATGACGAGAACAGACTGCTGGCCTCTGATTTGTGAGACGATAGAGAGAAGACTGCCCTCGCACAAACAGGCATGTCCTACCAGATTCATATTTCACATCATCATACCGCAGTTGTAAAAGATGATCGATGGCACTAGACACTGTTAGCACAACTTTAGCTGCTGTTATTAGCACAACATTAGCACTGTTGCTAATGTGGCAATGTGCTACTGTTATTAAGGTGACCAGATGTTTCACATTAAAAACTGGAACAAACATTTTTTCATAATTTTTCTCATGTTTTTCCTGCTTTTTTTTGTCAAATTTTTTCATATTTTTCTCGTTTTTTCTTTTTTTTTTTTTCATTTTTTTTTTTTTTTTTTTTTTTTTTTTCTTTCTGCATTTTTTGTCACATTTTTTTCTTCTATCTTGGTCAAAAGTCATTCACATCAAGTAAATATGTGGCTTTGGACATGGCACTGGTGAAAAACTGGGACATGTGGGACAGAGGTGTAAAACTGAGACAAATGAATGGTTTCAGATAAATTCACAGGGACATGGGACAGAGGACTGTCCCGGGTAAACTGAGACGTCTGGTCACCCTAACTAAGTTTAACTTCATACTTTGTCTTTTACCTGCTTCTTCCCTCTAGCCTTTTTTCTTGGCACTTCAGAATAATTGAATAAAGTTAATCAAAATTCAGTTTTATCCTGATGTTCTCTTCATTTCCCACAGACTTCATTGTAGTTCCATTCAGTATTGTGCTTTCCAGTGCTGCATGTTGTGCTCCTACAGGGGACCAACAGGAGGACCCAGCCCACTACTTAAAGCATAGCTGTTGTAACGAAAATACTAGACGCACAAAGTCGAGTAAATCTGGTTGAAAATACAGTACGCACTGCACCTTGGATCATGTAGGACTGTATTCTTATGGCTGATACATGTTCTTGAAAGATTTTAGCAACAATCCCAGTCACAAATCACCCAATTGTTGCTCATGATATTCCTTATATACAGTAAAAACCTAAAAGACCTTTTTCACCACAGCGTTCTCGTCTCCGCTGGTTCAGGGAAGTCAGAGGAAACTAAAGCCTGACTGTGGCAGAGACGGAGATGAGAGGATTCACAATAAAATCTGCTCAGAGCTCAGGGTTATCGAGGTGCCACCGCAATGAAAGAGAATTTTATTCCACTGTAAAAAGATTCCACGCCAACTCACTCTTCACTGTACTAGAACATCAACACATGAAACCCGTAAGACACAACACATGCTCACCAATTGTTTTTATGTCTGTGTAAGTTCTCAGTCGTACAGGAGTTGTCCATCGTAGGCAAAGATTCTTCAGTCTTCATCTGTACTCTGTAGTTGAAGTGTAGGATGTTTCGCTTTTCATCCAGAGAACTTCGCCAGCACTGGGCCAACCTGGATTCAAGTGGATTTAATAAAGACCAGTAGGAGGAGTAATCTGTAAGTCCCACCTCTCTTTGTTCTAAAGGCTACTCTCACACAGAGAAAAACAGTCACTGGCGTCCAAGTTTGCTCAGTGCTGATGAAGTTCTTGGGATGAAGAGCGAAACATCCTACACTTCAACTACAGAGTACGGATGACAACTGAAGAGTCTTTGCTTACAATTGTTTTTTGTTTGTTGTAGCTTGGAGTTTGTACTATATTCATGATTCCCCCTTTTGTACACTGCAAAAAATGATTTATAGATTACTTTAAATGGTCTAATTTCATCCTACTAATCTTAATTTGAGTTGTTTTGACTAATTACGATTTAGTTGGGTTTTTGATTTAGATTATTTCACAGTTTCTGGCTTGTTTGAATACATTACATCTTATTTCAGATGGAATTATTTGTCAATGCTGTTGTACTATTGCCAGTTTTGCTTTTCTTATTTCAGGGGAGATTACCTTAGAACCAGTCAGAAATGCCATGAAACAAGCAAAGTAATCTAGATCAGATTAGTCTAAACGGGTGAAAACCACTCAAAACTTAATATTCTCAATTAAACCCATTGATTTTGTGTTTGTTGTGTGTAGAGTAATGGGAATTTACTCCAAATATCCCAATGTGTCAGAAGAATTGGAAATTGCGGTTTGATTCCTGGATGGGGCCTTTTTGTGTGGAGTTTTCATGTTGTCCTGGGTCTTTGTAGGTTTTCCTCCACTTGCTCCACTTTCCCCCATCACCACAAATAGATACTAATCCCTTCTGGGTCTGGACTCCAATGACAGATTGTTAGAAAAATTGTTGGGGAAAAAAGTGTATTTGTTATCTGACCAGAGTTCCTTCTCCACCTGTTTGTATTCTTGTCCTAAATTGTTATTTTAGGCCAGTTGGCTCTTACATTGTCACCTAGAAACAAATACATTGACCAATCTTGACCATATGTGTGTTTTTTTTTAAGTTTCTCCGTAGATTCAATGTCAATGATCAAAAACAAAATACCACTTTCAACAAGTACAGAAGGATTGCCCTCCATTTAACCTTTTCCTCTCCGTTGTCTGTGGATGGGACCCTAACAGTCGTCTCTCGGACTCTGTTGCCTCAGGTTATATTAAATATAGCACACAGCCTCGATACTCCGACCCAAATCACACAGAAATATCCCACGCTGGAGGCCGGGGCCCGATTCAGATCTGGGTCTGTGGTACAGTCAAGAGGAGTGACGTCTGCTCATGTAAAAGTACATGTAACTCGACGGGGAACTTGGCCAGGTCAAAACTTTGGCTTGTAGCACTTTTTAAAGAGATACAGCGCAGGCAAAACTTGTTTTTTCTTTTCAGGTTTCGGGCAAGATTACGGTACCCTCTTAACATATAAACGTTCACCTGTAAACAACGAAATCAGGAGTATTTGGTTCATTCATGCAGTTTTCAGCAGTTTTGGTCACTTGCTTCTCCTGCTGAAGCTGTATCTGTATTTATTGGAATTTCTTGGATCATAAATTGAACACAAAACTGTCCTCTACATTTTTACAGCCCATTATCCATACGCCCGTAAACCAGAACCGTTCTGGGCAAAAAAAGTAGCACCTGCAAAAGTATTAGATTTGGGACTCTCATCCTTTAATTTCAAATGGCATATTAGGGGCAACATTCCCTGTATAGCTCTATTTTTCACCTTGCATTTGCTATACCGGTCTTGATAAATGACCCCAAAGTGTGTTCATCATTTTGCCATCTGTAAGATTTTAAAATGTTAACGATCGGCCTCTTACTTACTCTTACTTGAAAGAAAGCCATGGCGCCAAGATGTTATGAACACATGGATTTTATTACCACAGGTCAGGACAGATCAACAGCACACACAAGCCAACACCCAGACATTGTTCTACACAGCCTTTTATAGCAGGTGCCACTTACAGTCGGTGAGTCCAGTCAGGGTGACGAGGTGCGTCGGGCCTACACTCAAGCCAGTGCCCCAACCAATCACCTCAAAGAGAAGAGAAACTGATGAGAAATCAGAAAACAAACAACTTCTATACTTCATACACCTGATCAGTGAGGGGGTTGATCAGCTCCCTCACACCATCGATTTGCAAGCATGCCATTAACGGAGAATGAAGGCTTGTTTCACCGTTTTGTAACATGCCATGACTGCTACCTGCAGAGGAAGCTCCAGGCCATGTCTCTCACTCTTTATTGTCTTGTTTTTGTATTGAAATGATTTGTTTTTCAGCCTTAATTAAACACTTCTTCCGGTTAGGGAGCCATTTTGAGAACTGTCGACCATTCGGAAGCTAGAATTATTTGTTATAACTTTTTAGTTTTATGCTACATGAACCCCTGGGTAATATACTGCCAAAACTGCCAAAGATTCAGAATATTAATCTACATTTTAGTTATTTCAAGGTTTAGTCGCTCATTGGACCTAGATTATTGTTCACTTGGGATCACTTGTTTCAATACATTGCTTCTTATTTCAAATACTGTCCTTTTGGCAGTTTTATTATATTATTTCAAGCGAGAAAACCTTAGATTATTTGGCTTATTGCATGACGTTTTGGACTGGTTCTATGTGATAGTTGTAAATATACCAAAAAGTACTTCTGAAATGAAGTTTGCTTTTTAGTTTTTGTAGTATCCTGTGACTTCATATCCGTGTAACCGTGCCTGTAATGCATGAATACGTCACTACGGCTGCACACACATTCACTTTTATTCTTTCTCTATGCAATCATTAGTGCCACATTAGCGGCGGCATGTTCCTTATCAGCTGCACCTTGTTCACTGCTGAATAGTCTATTATCCCACGCTACGCCAGGACTCTCATTTATAAACATTACTCCTCTGAAACAGACTTAAAGAGACCGTTCGCACTGGGAAGATGGGTTTTTAAGGGCTCATTGACAGCTGAATGTCCTCGCTGTCTGCCGAAGAGAAACCTCGCACATAAAGATCACAGATTGGTGGTGATTGTGTGGTGGTAAATTGAAGCTTAAGAATTTATAAGACAAGCCAATATGTCTTTCCAAACAACGTGGCGAGATTTCCCACTGAGGTGTTGAGGTTTTTAAAATACGTGTTAGATCGGTGCGGTCCAAAAATGGTCTGCCTTTAATAAAAAATGCTTTGTAGGTGCATTGAGCTTCACCTAATGTTAACAGTGCTGCTAACACGGCAGGTGAAAAGGGAAAAATAGTGACATCAATTTGAAATGTGTTGTATATTACTGACATAAATATGAAAAAAAAAAAATGTATTACAATAATATTGTTTTATTCTGTTGATATAGGGGATTCTGGATATCTTGTTTAGTTTTTCTAGTTATTATTGAATAAATCTATACAAATACAAATATCACGTTATATTTTGGGGGTTCAAAAGTCAAAATCAGGCTTGAAAGTCAGAAGAAACCTTCAAGTTCTACTCTGGGAAGTTTGGAGTCTGTAGGAGCTACTGAAGTGATGATGCTGATGGAGAAATTTGGAATCAGTGCAATAACAATACACTCCTTATCGTAAAGGTTATTTATTTGTTAGCAGGTAAAAGTTTGTATGTTGCATGGCCCAAAAGCTGAAAATGGAAAAATTTAGGCCCCATACACATGAAGACAAGCTCAGGCCTAGAAGCAAAAGTATTCTATGAAACCCACCATATCATCCATATGAGGTCAACATTTTGGCGGCCTGTAAACAAATATGTTTGAAACTTGGTCCCAGAGTGGAAAGATTTCAAAACGCTGTTTAACCGGCTCCTTTGTTGCTGCCCCTACACAGCTTTTCCTAAAATGATGACATCACAGCGCCAGCGTTGCGTATGTTTTACATAATCTACTGACCTTGTAATGGCTTTAACTGCACAATCCTGCACTGTTCTGACCATTGACAGTGATTTGCTCTGACTGTGATACTCCTCTGCTTCACCACGAGCCACAGGTGACACACACAGAAAGGCCCCAAGGAAATATCCTCCATTCTGTCTGTGTTTTTGTACTGACAGCAACAGGCCGTTCCCTGTCAGCATTTCTGCTCGCGCCTTGTGAGATCTCAAACATACACTGCCTGGCCCAAAGAAAAAGTCGCCACAAAAAGGAATGTCACACGCACCTTGAACTGCCTTTCGCTTTGATCACTGCACCATTAGCTGTGGCATTGTTTCAATAAGGTTCTACTGCGTCAAAAGATTTATTTCCATCCAGAGTTGGATTAATTATTCACCAAGATCTTGTCTTGATGATGGGAGAGTGTGACTACTCTGCAAAGCCATCTCCAGCACCAACGATTCTCAGCACAGTTAAGATATGGACTCTGTGGTGGCCAATCCATGTGTGAAAATGATGTCTCATGCTCCTGAACCACTCTTTCACAATGTGAACACAGTTAATCCTGGCATTGTCATCTTAGAATATGCCTGTACCATCAGAGAAGAAGGAATACATTGATGGAATAACTCAAAATTCAGGTTGTTCATGTAATCAGCTGATCTCATTCTTTGAGCTCATTTTGTTGCTGAACCTAAAACTGACCAACAGCTGCAACACCAGATCTATTTGCTTAGTTGAATCCAGGTGGCAGTGAATATTCACCTTTGTCTCCTGTAGATGAAACATCCAGTCCATCTTTATTTATAATGCACTTTAAAAAAAACAATGTTGACCGAAGTGCAGAACACATCAAAAACAAGTCACAACATAAAGGCAGTGCAGACTCACAGGTAGAACATCATCAGACAAATAGAAAAACATGATAAAACCATACAAAAATTACTGACTCAAGTCAGTAATTGACTTCCATGGGAAAATCCACAAAGCAGTTTCATAATCACAGTGTCTGAAAATGTAGAAAATATAACCTTTAAGCGCTGTTTCCGAAGCGGCACAACTCACAAAAACCTTGCAGATAGATAAAGTAAAGTAGATGTGGGCTGCATCTAAAATGGGGACAACATACCTCCTTCCTCTTCCTTTCTCCTCCTGTTCCT